>PDND01000092.1:0-103052 GCA_002572855.1 [Emmonsia] crescens
CGCGAGCCCCAGCAGCTCTAGGGACCACGGAGGCCAGCTGCAAGAAGATGCGGCGGGACAGAACCGAACTCCCACAAATGCCGGCGACCACAGTGCCAAAAGGGAAGGCTCTGTATCAGCCCGGGAACCTGGAGACACAGAGAACGCTCGCCCATGGAGTGAACTAAAAACTAAGGCGGGGAAGGAGCGCAAAAGACTCCCACTTGCCTGCATCGCTTGTCGGAGGAAGAAAATTCGCTGTTCGGGAGAGAAGCCTGCTTGCAAACATTGTTTTCGCTCTAGAGTCCCTTGCGTATATAAAGTCACGACGCGCAAAGCCGCTCCCCGTACGGATTACATGGCCATGTTGGATAAACGGTTGAAGAGAATGGAGGAAAGAGTTATCAAAATCATCCCTAAGGATGACCCTAGAGATATGGCCGCAATTGGACGATCGGTGGTCAAGCCCCCTGGCCCGGGTCAAATGCCTCGTGGGTCCAGACCAATCCACAAGAAGAGATCTGCAGACGAGGCTTTCCGTGCTGAGCTTAATGAGTGGACGCAACCAAGCAAAGGTTCCGGTCCGGACGGCTTCCCGATTTGCTGGCAGTCGCGAATTATGGATGAGAATAAGCTTTGCAACGAGGGCGCGGAGTTTCTTCCTTCGGTCGAGCTCCAGGAACATCTCGCTGAAGTCTTCTTCGAATGTGTGTACGGCCAGTCATATCTCTTGCTACATAAACCGAGCTTTATGCGCAAGTTGAAAGCGGGGGCTGTTCCACCTGTTCTGATGCTGGCCATCTGTGCTGTTTCTGCTCGCTTTTCAACCCACCCACTTGTCAGTACGGAGCCGGCGTTTTTGCGCGGGGAGAACTGGGCAAATCCAGCCGCAGCTATCGCGCTCAGCAGACACGATGAGCCAAATATTACGATTCTCACTGTATTTCTCATCTTGGGGCTCCATGAATTTGGAACCTGTCATGGCGGACGGAGTTGGTCGTTTGGGGGTCAAGCCTTGAGAATGGCTTATGCTCTTCAGCTACATCGCGAACTCGACCATGATCCCCAGGGCAACAGCAAAGCGTCCGAACTTAGTTTTACAGATCGTGAAATCCGCCGGCGAACGATGTGGGCGTGTATATTGATGGATCGGTATAACTCCTCTGGCAGCCAGAGGCCACCCATTGGTAACGAGAAGTTCCTGCACATACAACTCCCTATCAAGGAGTCACATTTCCAAATGGAGATTCCTGGACCAACGGAAGATCTGGAAGGTATGGTTCCTAATCCGGTCCCCGAAGGTGTGGGGCAACTATCTAATCCCAAGGAAAATATGGGTGTCTCTGCGTATACAATTCGAGCGTTGATGCTTTGGGGGCGGGCGGTAGATTATCTTAACCTTGGAGGCAGGAGCAGGGATCCTCACCCCCTCTGGTCTCCAAAATCTGGCTACGCGCAACTGAAGAAGCAACTGGACGACTTCTCCGCCTCGCTTCCTAATTCTTTAGCATTCAATCTCGAGAATCTGCGCAACCATGCAGCAGGGAAGATCGCAAACCAATTTCTCTTTCTACATATAGTCATCCACCAAAATATTCTCTTCTTAAATCGTTTTGCCATTCCACTTTCCCCGGGAGGAAGACCCCCGAAAGATATCCCTCGAGCATTTCTTAGTGACGCTGGCCGTGCCGCTGTTGAAGCGGCAAGTCACATTTCTATGTTGATTAATCAGGCGCCGGGGTATAATCTAACAGTTCCGTTTGCCGGTTATTCTGCCTATGCAGCCAGCACAGTACATATCTGGGGGATATTTTCGAAGAATGCGAGACTTGAAGCGACATCGAAAGAAAACCTTCGCCATACCTACAGATACTTAAACAAGATGAAGCGATACTGGGGAATGTTCCATTATATGGTCGAGAGCGCCAAGGACCGATACCGCCAGTTTGCGGATGCTGCCATCAAAGGAGTGCAATTCAACTCTTCAGAAGAGGAGGATGCTCCGCTATTCCAGTACGGGGATTGGTTCGACAAGTATCCCCATGGCGTTTCACGACTACATTATGAGGATCCCCCTTCTCGACCTCAAAAGGAGCTTGGAGGTGATGCTGTGATGGCACAACAATCTGACCTTCAAAGCGTGGAAGACTTCTTTGCCAGCCTTTCACCCCCGTCTCATGTAGATAACCCGCGCAGGGAACCAAAGCGACAGGCAGGCTCGAGCACTGAGCCACAACAACCACATTTGAACTCCTTAAATCCTAATAATCGATATATGTCACCTCAACAACAGCCACACCCGTCATCACAACCGCCACCACAGCCTCAACCCCAGTCACAACAGGTACTACAACATCCCATCATGGATGCACCCATAAACCCCACCCGTCCTCCAGACTTCAACCTCAATACCCAATCCATGTTCCCACAGGCCCAAACTCCCAACTTCTCCCCATCAACCTACTTCTCCATCAACCCGGACCAACTACCACAACTCGATCGCCAACTCGTCTACGGCGCATATACTGGCCATGATCCAACCACATCCACGACATCCACATCGACATCCAATCCAATGGCCCTAAACTCTCTACCAGGGATGGACCCAGCGCCAAGAGTGTCAACGCAACAGGGGCCCAATCCGCCGTCCGCGGTATGGAGTTCTCAATTTGACATGTCAGCCGACCATGCGGCCGGGTCAAGTGAATTTGTACAGCCCAGCGCTTGGTTCTTGCCCTTCAACCTGATCCCCGTTGGCCAGTGTCTAGCAGACATGAATACCACCCCAGCTACACACGTGGAAACGACTGGGCCACCAGGCCTTGGGACATCAGCGTCGGTGAATAATGCGGGTACATACTCGGCACCTAATGCGATGATGGGCGCATATGACCTTGGCGTCTGAAGAATCAGGAACCCGAAATTTTGATAATACAATAATTGAGTGGACTTCTTCTTTTTCTTCTTTTCTCTTTTTCAACTGAACTTGGTTGAATTCAAGGTTTAGTTGAGGGAGAACAATATGTCCGGCTTCCATATATTCTACATCACTTCTTCTTGTTCCACTTTTCTGCACACTCATTCCTATCTGCCCATCTATTTATGACCCTCAAATTTGCCAAATTTGGTATATACATATTACAAGCTCAGGGCATTAGGCGGCGTTCTGTCACACAGTTGAGACAATTATGTCAAAAATAGCTATCTCTTATCGATTTCAAATCATATATATATATAATCAATTGAAAGTTTCTGTACCGTATGTCTCTTATATTTGCCTATGTATCGCATCACATTAAGATTATTATTCTTCGGATTGAATGCGCCGGATGCCGCTCATCAACATATGAAGTTGATTGTGATGACTTGTTAAAGTTCCAGGTAAAGTTCATTTCCAGGGAGGGCATCGACAACAGTGAGCAGAATATACATTGTCAATACCTTTTACGGAAAGTTCTTTGGAGGTTGACTTCCCTTCTATTATTCATTGGCTTGGCCGTCATCTATATTTTGATGTAATATTTCAAGCAATAAAAAATTGACAATTAAGGAATAAAAAAGAAACTATGGGGCGAACCGGGATCGAACCAGTGACCTTACGATTTTTCGTATACCAAAGTTTAACTTCAGTCGTACGCTCTCCCAACTGAGCTATCACCCCATTGGATGACGAAGAGATCAAACTTTTGATTACTTGCGTTCACCATCAAGACTATAAGCGCGACTCGGCATCCAGGTGAGTTATTTACCCATATTAACGCCTCCCAAGGACCCAAGCAAACACACCTATAATCACTATTACATATATATTCGACAGCCAGGTTATCTCCTCGTAGAGAATCTAGAGTAATAACGGAAACCGTGTCGCCAAAAATTGGCAGATTTCGCTCAAAATATGTAACTCTTCTCAACATCATACATCTGAATATTCATCTAATCAACTCAAAACTAGTTATGTTTTAAATTCCTCACCTCTCTAACTTCGTTTTATGCTAACACTAAAGCTTAGCTGAAGTGAATCTGTATATCTGGGGGATTTTATGATATATGAAGATTCCGGCGATTCTGAGATCTCCTCTGTGAAGATTGTGCGCTATGATCGCTCCGCCTATATAACCACAATACAAAGATTCAGGGATATAGTGATGCCTCGTTGCCTTCTCTCCTATGATAGAAGATAACAATGCTCTGCCGCAGGCGCTGGCAGGCGCTGTGGGCGTATGAAAGATCCATCGCGGCGCGGAGCGCGCTGACAGATAAACTATTCAAACCTCCAATCACAAGAGATCCCTGCTGTATGTTCCTGTCTGGCGTATCATAGTCTGTATTCTCCGTACGGGGTAGTGTAGCCTAGATTCGTAAAATAATGGCATACCAGATTCTAGAAAATGTTGGTGCTGATTCAATTGATTTAAAAAAAAATCAGTTGCGGCAAAAACAAAAATTATGGGGCGAACCGGGATCGAACCAGTGACCTTACGATTTCACATAACCGAAGTGTAACTTCAGTCGTACGCTCTCCCAACTGAGCTATCACCCCTGATTTGTAAGGGATCTAATGCCACCTGTGCGAGAGATCCAACTGCCAATCGCGATATCCAACTGGAGAACTGGACACCGGGCCAGACAATCGGGGTCATGAATCCGAACTTAATTAAACATGGCGATAGCTGCGAATCTCTTCCGTCCACACGATGATTCAGCCTACCACCAGGACCAGCAAATGCGGGCACTCTATCATGACCGGCAGCGCGCGCATGTTCTTGGATTGCTCGTCAATCAACCTGACTTTGCAACTCTTTGGACGGAGTTAGATTGTCAGAAGTCCTTGAGAGCCGTAATTGCCTTAGGGATATGTCAACACGATCGCCATCAAGTGGAACATTCTGATGCGCGCTAACTTTCTACGGCCAAGCTTCTACTCAAGCGGACGGTAGCGGTACAGATCACTATGGGCTACGTCGTCAATATGTATGAACTCGAGCTGCATGTTGCGTTGACAAGTGGATGCCCGCACACATGCCTCTTGGGATCAAGGATGAAGTTGTAGGAGATCGAAACCAAGCCAGGAGCCTATACATCTAGCTTCGCAGAACGACAACGAAGATGTATGTACAGTACATGTACATCATCTAACCGAACATGGACTACACCAAACAGCGATCGCGTGTAGGAGAAATGCTGGTCCTCTACCTGGTCCTCTGCTCCGAGCTACAATTACCCTTCTCCAGGAGAAATAGGCGACCATCTACATTGTACATGTACAAACACATTCTCCGTAGGATCACATATGAACTTACCCGTGCGCATCGTCTCAATAATGTGAGTCCAGACATAGCTCAGTGATCTATCCTCGCTGCTGATCTTGAACCTCATGATGGATCGTACTGAGCCTGCGGTTTGCAGCGGTTCCAGTCTCCCATCTAGTCCCTGATATCCACCCCGACGAAAGCGCTTAGCCTTGCCCCTGTGTCGCCGTAGACATTGGTCATGCAGAAGTTGCTCACTATATTATCTAGATTCTAGGTTCATGAACATAGGTTTGCTATCGCTCATGATGAATTTAAGCTTATCTATCCATGGATGTTGTTGTGTATCTTGGAAAGGAGCCTCTTGCGGTTGAATCCGAACAGGTCGCTGTTCTCACGTACCTGCCTGTAGACGGAGCAGTTCTTGTTGCACGAGTGGCAGAATGAAACAATTTTATTGCTGAGCCTCACTAAATAACCCAAAGGAAGAAAGAAAGAAAGAAACAAAAAACCAAAAGATGAAAAACTTGAAAATATCAAAAAGGAAATCACATAAAAAAAGATTTATGGGGCGAACCGGGATCGAACCAGTGACCTTACGATTTTTCGTATACCAAAGTTTAACTTCAGTCGTACGCTCTCCCAACTGAGCTATCACCCCATTGGATGGTTCAGATGTCAAAATTTTGGCTAGGTAAATAACTACGCCACTATGTTTCCCAACCAGCTTATAAATGAAATTCAAATCCATAGATGGAACTCCTACTCCGTAGATGGACTTCTAGCGGAATTTGATGGCGAGCAGCCTTAACCTGAGCGTTGCGGCCCAAGATCTTCCAAGGTTACTTAAAAAAGTCTGCAGTACTTTCCATCGATGTCATTACTAGTCTATTGCTTTATCTGTTTAACTCTTCCCATCAACAATCAACAAATTTTCGCCAGCTTCAAGCGGACGCCTTGATAGGCTGGTGGACGAATTCTTGTCAAATTTGTACCTGTCAGGCACAAGCTGCGTTTCTGGCAGCCCAGAATGGAAAGTCTAAAAGAGCTGCTGGCCAAACTTGATAGGGAGAAACGTCAACTACAAGTCACAGAAGCGCAGATGGAGAAAGAAGGAAAACTAGTGGAGGAAGAAAGACAGTGTGCCTTGATGTTGTTTCTCTGACATAAAAAATCTCTGTTGCTATGATGAAAGAATTTACCCTCACATGTTCTTTCTGAGTTGGGCCGGAGAGCTGTCCAGAAAACTGGGACATCTGGTCATACCCCAGATGCTCATGTCTCTTCCATGGTATTCCATGCCCTGCAAGCCATTCACTCAAAAGAGATGCTCCATGATGACGCGGAGCTGTAAATATACTATGGAATGAGATTTGCCAACGCCTGATGATAGTTGATTTTGAACAAGCCAATATAGAGAGCTCTGTCCAATGTATCTAATAATGCATCAAGACAGAGAAAAAGACTGGTTGAGACTCACTTTACTAAAGAGCTTCATAACATGAATAGTGCACTTGGGAGCTATATCACATAAGTCAGGACACCACACCTGCGTGCATCCTTGGTATATTTATCTCGGCTTCCAATTTTTATTTACTTATATATTTCCCCCCCTTTATATCGTCTCTCAGTAGAGCAATGTGGTGGTGCTGTTGTTCCACTTGTGCACGCCTGGATGGCTGAACTGCTATATCTATGAAAAACGTAGCCATTCTACACCAATAATAAAGGTGATTGGGGTGACACTAGAAATAACATCAAAAGAGAAAAAAAAAACAAGAGAATGTACGTCCCAAGACAAAAGAAGCTCGTACAGAATCAAGAAACAATATAAACCCATCATCATCATCAATACATTTCAAAATTGCCCAATTTTTTTTAACCTGCCAGAAAAGAGTGAATAAGATACATACATAGATAGATAGATAGATAGATATATATTTATATTAAATAGGTGAACCGAACGCCGTGAAAAGAGTTAGTCATCCCACTCCTCATCCAACTGATCAATCAACCTATTCTCTTCTTCCACATCTGTCCTCCTACCCCTCCCAACATTAGTACCACCGCCAACACCATCACGACGGCCACCAATGGCGCCAACAAGCCCGCCACTGCGCCTGTCGTTAACGTTGTGGTTGCCGTTGGAGAAATGCGAGTAACCCGTTGGGGACTTGAGATTGTTAGAGCGGAAGCAGCGGGAGAGGGAGGTGAAGAGGATTATGGAGAGGTCCTGGAGTTTCATGGGTTGGGTTGGGTTAGTTTTTTCTTCTTTTCTTTTCTTCTCCTTTGCTTTCTTTTCAACGCTCCTTTTTGGGAAGGTTTGTAGATCCAGATTAAAATTTGACGGTAGCCGGGTAGGGAATTATATGTGGGGATAGGGGACACGGGGGTGGAGGCTTGGCGGGAACAACAATAGCCGCGAGAAAGGGAGTCACAAAATTAACAAGCAACTGGGTACAGTATATACACGATATAATGAGAAATAGGTGGTGTATGTTGTTTCTTAGGAGGTAGTTTTTAGATTCAAGAGGAGGGGTTGGCTAGCAATGGTGATGGGGATAGCGCGGATCGTCGGGATCATCCAACGGGCTAGTGCTGATTGATAAAATGATGTCACAGGGAAATAGACACAAGAGAAATTTTAGGGCGTGCGTGGGTATTGATAGCCAAGAAAAAGAAAGAGAATGAAAGAAGGCCGATAAAAGAATGAAGATTAACCCAATTGAGTCTGTGATACATGCACATTTCTCATACGCCACGCTCGATCCGGCGGGTCATGAGAAGAAATCAAGAGCGAAAGAGGCAAAAATCAATCAAGCCGTGAAACAGGCAAAGACATATTTCCGCGTGCGCTCAATGGGGAATATGCTGATGCCGTGCCCCGGCGTGTGCGGGTTCGGGGTAATGATAGCTTGCACGGTATAGATAATAAACTTACCCGTAGGAATGAGCCAGTGCCGGCCCACATGCCGTAATTCGGGCATTGCCTCCAACCGCGCTGGTGCATAACTGTTCGCTGATACGCGCAGCCACCAAGTAGGTATACTGCTATGGCTGTCAACGCACTGTGAGAACAAAACAAAGGAGAGTCAGTATTTTGTTTTATATCACTCCCTTATAATTCTTGTTCTGGCAAATGGGGGATACACATACATCACACCAAAGACTCCAGCTGGACCCAGTCCACCTTCGGTGCGCGCAACACCGCCACATGCAGCAGCGCTCCGTACCTCAAAGAAATAGGTGCACGAATCGAGGGTTCCAACAAACGACATCGATGCCGCTGGGGATACCAGATCCCGGTCACATAGGAAGGACATGAGGGTAGATTTTCGGCGGGATGAATCAGCGGGCTCGTGATCAGAATTTCCGTCCTTCTTTCCATCATTTTTGTCCCTATCACCCGTTTCCTTATCCTTATCCTTATCCTTATCATCTTGGTCATGTTCCTTGTCCTTCTTGGGAGTATCGTCATCTATGATTTCGAGGCTGCTGAAATTCGACGATCTCGGTGCAGGGCAAGGGGAGCCGTCGGTATAATTAAGGACTAGTTTACGTCCGCGGAAAACGAGCTCGGATGCTTGCTGCCTGCAAAACATAAATATATCCTTTAGCAAGTCTATTTTGGGAAATCGTTCCCCGTCCATCCCACATTCCCAGTTTGTTACCAATCCACCTACCCAATTGAATATGTTTTCCCATCTAGTGTATAGTATGCGCTGACATTTGCCCACTTCGACTCCTCCACTCCAACGACATCCTTTAAGTCTTCGATAACAGGAGCGCATATGTTTATTGTGAAATTTGCGGGATAATCGTATCCTCTAGCATGCCAACTGTCTTCTCTGTCGCTATTGTGGACCTTCTTCCCATCTTTTATTTCTGGCGGCGATAGCGCTATAGTATTAAGATCAAAATAGGCTCCTGTCGTGGGTGAGAATATAGTACAGGGTTTCGGCCTATCTTTTGAATGTTCAGCTCCGGAGGTCGAAGAACATAGAAAGAGTAACTGGACAGCGGCGCTTAGGAAGCCCGGTCTGGTGGGATGCATGGCGGGAGATGTGAATATGTACTAAAGGGGGTGGGAGGAGAATCGACGCTGCGGAGAAGAGTAGACAGCCGCTATGGGCTTCTACCAAAAAGAGGGAACACCAGTTGGGCAAAATGCTGGGGCCAACAGCTGAGTAGAAAGTAAAGGACTGGATGGAGAGTGATGATGTTGGAGATTGTACTCCATGCGATGAATGGAGATGGTTGGAAGTATGTCTGAGCTGTTAAATATAGTCCTGGGATGTTTCTTTCTTGGCTGTCTCATGTTCCCGCCAAGTTTGACAATATGCGCCAAGACTCTGGCGGTGATACCAAGCCTTGGCAGTATCAACATGTACATTACATCACGTGTAGTATATGGCGCATGTTCGGATTAGCCGGCCCGACAAGCGCACGCTAATCCTCTTTCGGTGTCTATGGCCTTATGTTATTTTGGCTGTTGCCGACTTCCCGCTCGGCCTCTCAGCCCCAATTCAATTGAATATCAAGATCAATATCACCCCTTTTTTTCCCAGCGAGTGCTATATATTCTCTCCCCATACACTGTTTTATGCTTTACAAATGGCCTAAATCTTACGAATCGAGTCAATTTCTGCTGTCGCTGTCTGCGTTTATAAGCAGTCTCGGTTCAACTTCTCTGTTCTGTTACAATGGCTGAAAAAGCTGAAAAGAAAGTTGCTGAAAAGAAGACCGCAGCACTCACTCCGGCAGCTGCATTTGAAAAGCATGGATATGAGTTCTTTGGACCGTACGTCTCCGTCCATCATTCCTACATATTAACTTGTATTTTGTGCTTACTTGCAGTTTAGCCCGGGGACTTTCATCCTAATCATCATCCTCCCAATCATCATCTATATATTCCCCTTCATCTGCAACGATATTTCCGGATGCCCAGCACCATCCCTCCTCCACCCTTCTACCCTCGTGCTTGACACCTTAAAACAAGAAGTTGGATGGCCTGAAAATGGACTGAGGGGCCTATACGATGCCCAAGTTACCCTCTATGTTCTTGGCTACTACCTCCTCCTACTAGTTCTCCAGATTGTGCTACCAGGGCGAGAGGTAGACGGAGTAGTTCTAGCATGTGGAGAAAGGCACAAATATAAATTCAACAGTGAGTAATTCCTTCAAATTCCCAAGATGGCCGTGGCCACAGTCTAACGAAGAGTTTTCTATCGCAGCCTTGCTTTCCACCGCTGTGATTCTGGGAGGATGCGCTGCTGGGAGCTACGTATACGGGGCCAATTTCCCCGTATGGACTTTCCTCTGGGACAACTATATTCAAGTCATCACCGCAAATCTCATTATCTCCGTGGTACTCACACTTTTCGTCTATCTTCGGAGCTTCACTGTCCCAGCTCCGGGAAAGCCCAACCCCACACATCGTGAACTTGCACCTGGCGGTAGCAGTGGCAATCCCATTTACGATTTCTTCATGGGGCGTGAACTCAACCCGCGAATCACCCTTCATATCCCCTTTGTCAGCGAAGCGTCGAAAATATTCGATATCAAGGTTTTCTGCGAGATGCGACCTGGCCTGTTGGGCTGGATCATTTTGAACTTATCCAACATCGCACATCAGTACAAGGTCAACTCCGGTCAGATTACGATATCTATACTACTCGTTACCTTCTTCCAGGCTTTCTATGTGATTGATAGCTTCTACATGGAACCTGCTATCCTTACAACAATGGACGTAATCATGGACGGGTTTGGATTCATGTTGTCATTTGGTGATTTGGTCTGGGTGCCATTCATTTTCTCGATACAAACAAGATACCTCGCCGTATACCCCCTAGATATTGGCCCCCAGGGCATTGCAATGGTGTTGGGAGTCCAAGCAGTTGGATATTACGTCTTCCGCAGCACCAACAACCAAAAGAACCGATTCCGTACGGATCCTAATGATCCTCGAGTCAAGCACCTTAAGTACATCGAAACCGCTGCTGGTTCCCGGCTGCTGATATCCGGCTGGTGGGGTTGTGCTCGTCATGTCAACTATCTTGGCGATTGGGTGATGTCTTGGGCATATTGCCTCCCTACTGGTGTTGCCGGTTATCTCATGCTTGACCATGTGGATCCAATCACGGGGGCTATCGAGAAGCGCGCAGTCCAGACACCCGAGGTTCGTGGTTGGGGTATTCCAGTTACGTACTTCTTTATGGTGTATTTTACCGTTCTCCTCCTCCATCGGGAGAGAAGAGACGAGGCAAAGTGCAGAAGGAAGTATGGCAAGGATTGGGACAGATATACTTCCATTGTAAAAAGCAGGATTATCCCAGGAATTTATTAAAGTTCCTGGTCAAAATGGCAAATTCTTTTTCTTTCTTTTTTCTTTTCAGGGGACAATTTAATTGGCATAGCAGTTACTAGGAATTGCTTTCGCATTTCTTGTTTTTGGTTATGTGATGGTCCCACATCTTGTCTTATTTGTCCTTTCTTACCTGAGCGACTAGCGCCCACAAAAGGTCTGCAAGTTCACGCTATCTACAATAATGTAATACTATTAATCAGTGTACGAGTAATTCCTAATGTATATAGTTTGTCCCAAAGTTCGAAGCATTATTTATTGTCTGACATACCTGTTCTCGAGAATATATATAATACAGAGTTACTCCCTCGCCACAACTTTTTTAGCCCTAGATTCATCTAAAACATCCAAACCCCAATCCTCATCCCCTCGATTCTCAACCCAATTTCCCAGCACATCTCTCACATCCAACATAACCTCATTTCTAACCTTCATAGGACCAAGACCCAACTCGACACATTTCCGCTTCATCATGTCATAACTCTGCGCCGTGAGCACGCATTCTTTTACTTTCGCAAGTAGTGGATATTCTGGAGTGTCACCCAATCCTGTCTCTGTACTCATATGCATCTCGTGCCTGTCCCTCTGAGCCGTGGCAGCATTATCTCCAGTGTTATCATCAGCGGAGGGCAGAAGTTGCATAATGTCCCTAAGTAAACCCCACATCTTTGCACGGGACAGGGCGCTTGCTTTCCGTGGTGTGGGTGATGAGAGGCGGTAGCCTTGTTTAACGCCGTTTATGAGCGTTTCGTTTAGATTGGTTGTTGTTGTTATTGCTAGTTTCCCATGTTTCCCATACATTGCTGTAGACGATGGAGCAGCCGTCCAAACTGCAGAGATATTTCCCGATTTGCTTTTTTTCTTCACCTCCCCCTCGATATCCTTCGGCTTCCCAAACGCCCACCCCTCCTCGACCTGGGCAGTCGGTACGGGGCGAACTTTAAACGGATGAAATGCATAATCCAGCCGCCCACCTACAGACGCAGTATCGTCGTCGCCATCACTGCTCCATCTCCGACCATTTAACTCCCTAAGTCGCCCAGTTTCACCACCTCCAAACGCCCTCGCGCATGCGATGCGACTTATTTCCTCCTCGGGAAGCAGCAGCGCGGACAAGTAGGCATTTGGGCTTGGGGCAATGAGTAGGCACGCAGGAAATGTCAGGAGAGATACTACCTGCTTCACAGCTAGCTTGTCGGAGCAGGATTTGCTCAAAGTTGACTCGGCGTCGGCGCGAGAAGGTTTGCGGCGCACGGCGCCGAGGATGGAGAAGTGGGCGCGTCCGTTTAGTAGATTTGTGGTGGTGTGTGTGGGGTTTGCTTGATTGCCGTCGCTATTGCTGCTGGAGCTTTCGGAATTGTTATTGGTTTTGAGGGGAGGTGTAGCCCATGGCGTTGGGTCTTCTTGAGAGGCCATGCAAAGTTCCATGCTTGCATCGCCGCAAGGGGCACAGGTGCCGTACATGTATATTTTCAGGTCCTTGCGGAGTTCGAAGGGTGGCCATGAGAGTTTTGTCTTTGTTGAATGATTGATATCTGAAGTTCTGGAGAGGGTGCCTGAAGCTAAGTTTTTCTCTGTTTCCGGTTGATGTCTCCAGTTTATGAACGCCGATGCCTGCGTAACAGATATCTCTTCGCGGGTTGGATATGTCCCCACTTCATCGTTGTCTTTGGTGTCGTTGGCTCCGATTATTTCATATTCAATTTCATGATTTGGGGGGTCTATCCCCTGTGCAAGTATTGATTTACATTCTTCAAGGAGCCAATGGTTAAAAGCCCGAATCGCTAGTATTTCAGCATGGCTATCATGCAGTACCATGCCCTGGCATTGGTTTATCTGAGAAGATGAGAGGCATTTTGCCCCTGTTCTGTTTCCCAAAGTCAGCGGAATTCGGCTACGCGATAGTTTATAAAATATAGTATACATACGCGATGGTTACGCAAGTTAAAATCTCGTCCGGTGTACCCTCCCCTTTGATGTAGCATGAAATTAACGAGTGGCCCCCATATTTCAATGAATCCAAAAAATAAGGCGCAACATACGCCGAGTGAAAATAGCAAGACAATCCAAATCAAAAGGAAACAGGCTCATGTAATATTCAATCAAATATTTCTTTAACTCAAACAAACATAACAAGCGCCCAGCTTCAATATCCGGATATGGGAGGGCGTTCAAGTATGCCTTCAGAAAAGGGGAAATGCACAAAGGAGCAAGTATATATGTTTTCCTTCAAGTAGAATGAGCTAAATCATAACTCAAAAGTGTCGGGCTTACCAATGACAAGCACAATGCTGCTCAGGGGTATCCATTCCCTTGATCCACTGGGATGAATTGTTGGTTTACTGCGTTTCGGCAGGGCATCAAAATGCGAGTGAACAAGCCTTGCTATGCGACTTTCCAATGAAGCGTCACCCATCAGAATACGGGCGACCTATCTCGCAAGTTATACCAAGATAATGATCGAGACCATCTATGAAATCTGAACGCCTTCGCAAATAAATGCAAAACTAACCTCGAAGACGTAGTTGCCAAGAAATAACACGTGATTCGATTCAAAGATCACGTGATAATATAGGTATCATATTCGACAACTTCAACTCTACATAAACGAACCACAGCACCCTCTCATTTCACAAAATCACAATGGCCGATAAATTGCGCACTCTCCAGAATCTCGAGGCCCTCCAAGCCCGTTACGTCGGCACCGGCCACGCAGACACTACCAAATATGAGTGGACATCGAACATCCTCCGCGACAGCTATGCGTCGTACGTTGGACACCCGCCCCTGTTGGAATACATGGCAATAGGAATGGGGGAGAACAAGGAGAAAGTTCGAGCTATGATGATAGAAAAGATGGTTCGCGGGGCAGGGAATCCGCCGGAGGTGAGATAATCCTCTTCTCTTTTTCCTTTTCGGACGTGAAGGGGTGGGAAATAGAGAGATCGTTCTCGAGATTTGTTTACGGTGTGCTAATGGCTTGGATATATAGGTACAAGAATAACACTATGCCGGCTTGCTGTAGTGGAATGAAGGGGACCCGTCACATGGTTCCCTGTCTTAGAATATCAGCGAACGCGCCCGCCAGCGAGCTTCACCTCACCCTGAACTTCAAAATTGGCCACAATTGTTAAGCCTATTGGTTTGGCATTCGTCTAGCGGTATTGGAACCACGTCCCATACATCATCCCTTTTTGCATTTATATCAGGTTACCAAATAATAATTCCTCGATGCCCGCAATTTGATGTTCCAAATTCTGAGAACGATCTTAGACAGTTCACGAGAACTAACTACCCTTAAATAAAATAAACACGAATATGGAAAGGCCAATGTCGGTGGTGCGTACAGGGGCCTACTGAATTATTTTAAGCCCACCATTTGCAGAGAGTGCAGGGCGTCGAGCTGCTAGGGAGGGAAGCGAATACGTACATCCATTTTGATTGGGAATGACAAAACTTTTGGGTGGCTCGAGACGTGGTTATGTCATGTCTGTTGATCCATGTAGGACCAGGAGGTAATTTCGATGTTAATTACCGCGGAAAGGATTCTCGTGTACTTCTATGCGTGTTATACCCGATTAATCATATTTCACTGTTGGGGGAGGCTTTTCAATTCTGCAATACTCTGAAGTAGGTTGAATCGATCAAATATGCATTTTTCGCTGTCAGATGCAATGGCCGCATATATATAAGTGTAGATAATGTCTGTACATGTACAGTACAATACATGAAAGCAAAATGTCATAATCATTGCTCATTCTCTTACCAATCCCATTTCTAGAAAAGTCAACAATCGAATATAGCACACCAAAAATATCCCAACAAAATATGGGAATCAGCCCTCTGCCTCCTCTTTCTCCGCAATCAACATTTTATTTTCCTTCTGCAACTTTTCCACAAGCTCAACCCACGTCTCCCTCTCCCCCCTTAGATCCGCTACCAACCCCTTCAGCCTCCGTATCTCACTCTTCAGCCCATCAATCTCCCCCTTAGCTTTCACCTTCTCCTCACTTGCCGCCTCTTTGCGTCTCTTCGCCTCAATTTTTATTGAAACTTTTTGTTCCTCAGTTTCAATCTTCCTAATCTGATCCTTCAGCTTGTTTTCATCTCGGGTGAGCGTCGTTGCTCGCTTGCGGAGAGTAGCCGGCATCGGAGAATTATCATTATCGTTTTTATCCTCTTTCTTGTTCTTGTTTTTGTCATTGGATGAAATCACTGTTCCGGTACCACGTATGCTTCCGTGATCGTCGCTGTTATTATCCTCAACAGAAGGTGATAGGAGAACTGCCCGATTCCCCGAGTCTCTTTTCAAGGAGTCTAATGCAGCGCGGGATGATGCTAGTTTAATTTCCACTTCGCGCTTACGCGATGCGAGCTTGACGAGCTTTTTGTGCTCTCTTGTTTCTTGTGGATATGGAGGGCCGATGGTTAAACCTGTGCTACTGCTACTGCTGGCGTTTATGCTTTGCGGCCGAGAGACAAGTAACGCGGGTATTTGGTCAGGGGCAGAGGCAATGTCCGTCTCGTCATTGACTCCTTTTAAAGATGAGGTACGCGAATCGGCGCTAGCGAATGTATCCATGCTTGATATTGAAGGTCTATTATGGTTCTCATGGTTGGCGTTCGTATTTTGAATTTGCTCGTTTTCGGAGTCATTGGACAGGGGAACTGATATAGATCGCGGCAAACTATGAAACGAAGCGTCGGACGCTACTGACGAAGGTCGAGCTGGCATGTAATCCAGAACAGCTTGTGGTGCATATTTCTCTAGTCCCGTGGAGAAACGATTTGCAACGTTCCCAAAAATGCCACCGGTTTGCGATCTGCATTCTCCCGATTCATCGCAATCTGAATCTTCGTGAGCACCATTATCTTCATCAGAATTTAAATTTGAATCGTTTTTAACAGATTTGTCGGATGAGCGTGTGGTCAAATGCATCCCAGAGCCTTCAGCCTCGTCTAGGCCTTCCCGACTCGCCCAAGCCATAAATTTCATCGCATCTCCAACGATGCTGGGCGGCGTTCCCCTCTCTACCATCCACCTTGGTACACTCCCACCGGGGTCACTCCTTGTGATCATGATCCATTCAACGGGACATACCTCCTCCTTACCATTCAAACCACCGTTATTGTTGGCTAGTGGTAACTCTCTGATGAACTCTATCGACTCATACTCTCCCCTGATATACCCTTGCCGTGGGGAGGCATCGGGATGGTGACATGGTCTCGAAATAACCATGAAATGTCTTGGATGCCGTCCTTGGCTCTTTTCAATATTGTTCATATCGTCATCAGCATCATCATCAGCCGACAATCGCCCTATATCGAGGGCAACATCTGAAGAAAGCAACAAAGCCACGAAATCTCTTGGCGACGCCGGGCCCGGAAACCTTGCAGAAAGATGATAGACCTCAAACAACCCGATTTGACGGCATACTTCCTTATCATCATCTCCATCTCCGAGCCCACTAGCTTGATCATCGTCATCATCGTCATCATCGTCATAAATTTGAACCTCCTCAATCCGCCTCTCACATCCCAACCCCCTAATCTTCCCTTTTTCCAGATTTTGTATCTGATCTCCCTCCTCCGTCCTTAACTTCATCGTCTCCTCAAACTCCCCCTTCAACTTCGCCCGCCACTTCTCAAACGGTAACCCCTCATGGACACTCCGACGAGCGAACCATGCACCCTTCCCATCCTTAGAGTTCAACTTATACACAGGTATTTGCAGCGGGTTGTCTTTGGAATTGTTAAGTTTATTAACTGGTTTCCCCCATTCCTTTCGTAGGGCAGACAGTTGGGGTGATACAGGGAACGCAGCGTCAGCAGATTGGGTGGATGACGTGATGGTACCAACACCGGCGACTTCCGTGGTATTGTAACCGTTACAGCTGTTCTCCCCGTTTGAAAGACATATAGGCAAGGGTTGTTGGGTAGGTACAGACTCTACAATGAGGCATGCATCTGCAAGGAGATCTCGGGCGGCGGAGCGGCGCTCTTTGGGATTGGACGGGATACACTCAAAGGCAATTGGACCTAGGGACCGGAGGGCCGCGTGTAAGGAAGCCATGTTTGGTATATATGTACGACTTTCTCTTTAGTGATTTAGTCTTCTGGCTGGCTGTTCTCTCTTCTCTTTCTATAGATTTTCAGTTTCCTTTGCTGGTATCTGGCTCTCGTAAGCGGCGACCTCAGTCCGAGGTTGAGATCGGAGGGCTATAGAATGGGTAAGAGGCTTGGAGCCATGCCATTCAGCCGCTTCAAGCAGAGTGGTTATTTTTATAAAAAACGATATTCAGAAACGAGATAGTTTCTGCAAGCCTCCGGTGGCGCTCTGTCCTTTATTACTTTGGTGTTGTTTTTGCTTCCTGAGAATTGAGGGTCACACCAGTTAATAACATGGAGGATATAAAGAGCAAAGAATCAAGGAGATCAGGTAGAAACCTGGCCGTTGGAGAACGTAATTAGTCATGATCTGACATTCCAAGGTTCCTGGAAACTTGAGAAATTACAAGTTGAAGAACGAATTCAGTCCAATTGGCCTTGACGTCAGTTGCATGGGCGGAGTAAAATTGACCCGCTTTAACGGCCAGGTTTTCTTGGCGAGGTGTGGTTTCAAATCTATATATAGGTTCTATTTTATTCGCCGATCGTCTTGATGGCATATAATAATGGATAATGGTCACGATGAGGTCGTGTAGAGTACAGTAAATCCCGTCCAAAATTAAATTTCAAACTAAGGGGTCAACTAACTAGGTATCGAACAACAATATACTAGATACTATAAACTATATATGGCTGGGGGGGGGGGGGGGGGGAATAACGAACAGAAATAACAGCAAAAGTATAAAAAATTCCAAAGCACAGCTTCGGAGTCTCCCACCCAGCCCAAAACTAATCAAAAGAATGTAAAGGTTTGTGAGTTCCTGCATCCGATTCCTTCCAACCTTTCATTCCAGCCAGGGAAGAGGAGAGAAATTGAGAGGCCTCTCCAGGACGTGATTCGACTATTAAGGTATTAAAAAGAATAAAAACCAGCCTGGAGAAAGGGGATGAGCCTAGAAGAGGGTAGTCCACGCATCTGGTCGATATTCCGGTGAATTGAAGGATATCCACCGAAACAAACGTATGCTGGCGGGAAGAACGGTAACATCAGATCGGAACCACAGATTCCATTTTCAGAGGGGTTTCCCTTTCTCGTCCTAGAGTTCAACCACAGGCCGAAGTGTTAAGGAATCGCCAGCAGGTGTTATGTTTCGGGACATTCTCATTCGACCTTCCAAACGACCAGAATGGGACATATATGGTGCGGATACAAAAACATGCCAGATGTTACGTAGAGCCACGATGTCGCCGGTCGTAGCCTCACCAATCCGTATAGGGATTGCCAGTCCGGTACGCAGTACCATGAGCGAGTGTGGACCAAAGATGGGAAACAAAAAGTACCTAGGACAAATGGATGTGCTAGCCAGCCAACAAGTCCCAGTATCGTACCTTTCCTTAAACCGCAATCTATAATAAGCGACGAAAGAAAAGACGTTCCGAGCCGCGAGGCACATCAGATCTTGAGATAATATCAAAATGCGAAATGGACAACGAAAACGCAATAAAGAAAAGAAATTACATCCGCCAAGGGAGTAGTATGACGCAATATAAATCGTCAGATAGCCGACCCGCCGGTTCTTATGCAAAATGCAGAAAACAAGATGACCAGACCCAAAAAAAGCAACGCTTGCTGAACAACGCATGACAAAAACAAATCAATGATAATAATAAGAGGAAAGAAAGAAAAAAACAATTAAGCAGTATCAACTGGTAAGAAAAGAAAAATATAGGAAATATGCCTTCCCCAAAATGTTGCTATGTCGATTAATTATGAAACGCCGTCAGGTATGCCGTTGATGTCGTTAGCGTCACATGCGAAGGTCGGTCGTGTCCAAAGTGTCGAAGTCGCATGTCTCATTAACAACATTGGTCAAAGTGCCACATGTTCACGAAGCCCAAGGTGTCTCTGAATGTAGTTATTGACGGAAGTATAATCCCAGTTCATGCTCTCGCAGGTCCGCGCGTAAGCTGACCGCCTGTGGCTGCTACATTGTAGTTCCATACGGAAGGGCGACGTCCTGGTATCGCTCGCCCCAACCAAAACCCCCAATACTCGCTGCGGTGCTGCATTGTTGCTGCGCAAGCATGCTGGGCAGCAGGAACTGCGGAATTGACGCTGTGGTTGCCGGAGAGCTGAAATATTGAGGTTCGCTGTACGTGGCGGTAGAATACGGCTGGCTGTGAGACGGCGCCGGCGACGAAACCTGAATCTCATTAAGCGCAAGGCTAGCCGCCCACAGGTTCTGGTGTGAATCGCTCGAGGCAGTTGTGCTCGGGCTGGACGGAACAACCTTCCACGAATCAACCGGTTCGGGATGAAGTTGATGGATTGGACTGTGCCACCAGTTATCAGGCCCCGTCGAGCTGGGTAGGAGTGGAGTAGGCCTCACCACATCAACAATGCGAGGGGGCGGCGGTAGCAGCGGCACAAACAATCCAAGAATGGCAGCCTTGGCCTCATCGCTTCGACCACAAAGAAGCTCACCAGCACCATCCTCCTCCATTCCCTCGAGCGCAGTCGCAGACGTGCGATAAACGAATCTGTTAGCGGCTTGAACGAACTCCTCTTGTAACTTCTTCAGCTGAATTTCTTTCTCCGACCAGTTCCAGGTGTTGGCCGCAGTGTCCACAGAGTAGATGTCCTTATGATACTCAACCAGTGATTCAATAGTCTCCGGGGTGAGTTTGAAAGCGACTTCGTTCTGGGAAACCATGTCAACGTGAACGACGTATGCTTCCATGTGAAGGAGTTGGTAGTTAAACAAGGCTTCAACCAGTGGATTGTCGTCCTGTCGCAATTCCGATTCAGGAGCCTTTGGAAGCATGATGGAACAAAGAGTCCAGATGGCGTTTTGGGATGACAGGGTTTCTGTCAAACATCGTGTGTGCTGCGTGACGTTATTAAGAGGGCGCTTGACCCGGTTGACTCTTTTCAATGTAACAGTTAACCACGGCTCTACTCGGGAGTTTAACACAACATTTGGAGATGACCTTGGCGCGAAGGCAGCAGCGGATGCTGGTAGTAGAATTGTGCGCATTCTGGCGGAGTGGGATTATGTAGGTAAGGCTGAGCAAAGAAGGGTTTAAAAAACTGCTCGAGATTCGGAAAGAGTATAATAGTCCAACATATATTTATATATATTATGATAATCACAACATTCGCCCACGCTTTGGAAGATTCGTAATCCAAGTCAACAAGATGCGCCAAGGGAGGGAGAGGAAGGAGGAGGGTTGAGGAACATAAGTATATATGGAGGGTGGCGGGAAGAGGGTTTTAGAGGGCGCAAGGGGAAGCAGTGGTAAGATGTGGTGGGCGAAGAAGTATGAAGAAGAATGGAAGAAACAAAAAAAGAAGAAGAAGAAGAAGAAGAAGATTAGAAAAGACGGAGGAGAATGAATGGCGAGAATAGCCAGAAGAGGAAATAGGGATGTTCCGAAGTAGAGGAAAGGCGGGGGGGCGAAGCGAGGTTATATCAGCGCGGGCCAGTTCAAAATCATGGCGCGCTGACTCTGAAGGCTCTTCGCGTCCACACGAAGCAAGGCACTTTTTCTTTCTCTTTTTTTTTATTTAAATAAAATAAATCTTTTTATCCAGATCTATTTTGCCCAATTTTTGCTCGGCAGGCGGGTTGGCTGCAGATGGTCGCATATGGTCGCATGCAGAGGTTTAGGACGGATTGCGGTGGCGCATACGGTATCTGTGTACGCCGTATTGTATTTTATAGCCTCAAATACAGCTTGCCATCAAAGAACTTGGCCGCGATATGCATGACATGTCAGGCAAAAGGTGAATCCTGCTGACTTGCAGGCTGAGTGGAGCCTGTATTGTAAGATACGGTATGGTACGCTGCATTCAGTTCTGTATCGCCTCAACCCGATGCCTAGCGGAACTAGGCGAACTAGGGGCAGGGAACATTGTCAGTCAGTCGCCCGCTGGGGCCCAGTCAGTATAAGGAAATAGTCGACGAAAAGGGAGCAGGAGACGAGATATCTTTTGACGATGACGACTCAATAGATCCATATCCATAAAAGGTTTCAGTTAATATGCAGGTCTCTAAAGGCTTCCCGGGAAACATGCAATAGTACAAATCCCCTGTAGCGAGTGGTTTATCTACAACCCCTTCCTGTGCCGCTTCTGGCGCTCATGGGCTAAAACAACTTCCTCTTCGATGGCACATCAGCCCACGCTTTGGTGCACACATGTACTCGGATAGGTAGGCAGATGTTTTATCATCTCAAAGTCCCAAGCTTTGCGGAAAATCGCAATAACAATAGTTGCAGCTCCCGAGATTTCTCCAGTGATGGACTTCAGCGGGCATCGATGGTAGTGGACGCAGCTTGCTGCAGGCGAGATTACCACAATAGTTTCTGCACTTCCAGTGGTTGGAAAAGTAAATGCAGAAAATCTTCTTGCATGCTCAGCTCAGATGAACCCTTCCCTACTACTCCGTATAGTCTTGCATGTTCCACTGTAGCGGGGCGCGACACCAGAAACCCTACTTGCATATCAAAAAAATAAGTTGTAATCCCGGGATACTGTCTCTTGATCTTCGACGATTAGACATGACCGGAAGTCATCTAGACTCGCTTCAGCCCGTCCCTTCTCAATTTATTGTTTTTGAAGGGATGAGGCCTGAGCAACATATCCAATGCCTCTTCCCAGCCCTTGTCGGCATGTCCACTACAGAAAAGCTTTTTTTGTTTTGACTCGATGGATGGATTGAGCAAGATTAAATTCATGCACCCCCAATTCCCAAGTTGTCCCGGCTAAGTCTTCTGCATCTGGCGAGTGTCAACCCGCGGATCTACAAAACCCTGTCTTGCATTGTGGAGGGGAGCCAGACAAGGGCAGAGAAAGATGGGCAAGGTTCCAGTTTCGAAACAATATCCACAGGCCCATCTAGGAGGATAAGATGTTTTGGCCAACAAATGGCTGGTGTCAGGGAGGACATGGACCACCATGGGGGAAAGCGGGTTAACCAGAACTAGCCCGCGGATGGATTCCAATAAATTCCAGCATTGAAATTTTTTCGAGTACAGGTTCAGCTGATGGAGGGTTGTTGTCTTGGAGGAGTTTGGGCATCAGATTCGCTGTTGCCCCAAGGGCCCCAAAACCTGCTATTTCGTGAGATCCCTGTTCTGATCACCGATTGGATCGAGTTGGGGTCCACCTTGATTCCAGGCTTTCTGGAAGAAAACGCCAACTTCACAGCCCACTGAACCCACGGGCCAGGAGGATGCACATCATTTTTCAACAGAGTGACACCCGGCCCCCTTTTGGGCCTGGATTATTTAGTTACTCGAGAGCTGCAGAGGGCCTTTCAAACAAAGGTGATATAGTGAGGGAATCCTCTTTTGTTTTAATCCTGGGCTGCGTTTTGTGCTTTGTACCAGTCAGATTTCCTTTTGTGTTCTATCCCGACATTGCGGTCTTGACCTTGATTTGATGTTTCAGTAACCACTCACTGTATTCCGTAGGCAGTTTATTTCTCACCCCACCTGCTGCCCACTGGTGTCAGCATCAGGTGATATTATCCACGGATGAGAAGCCCCGTGATCCCCAGCAAGATCTTGTCTGTAATTATTACATACGTAAATCAGGAATACCGCGCGCTGCGATAAATTGTGCCATTCTCACCTGAGCAGCTGCTGGTCAAGCTCCAAGGCCTTTTTCTACTGGTCGTCATCGTCGTCCTATTCTGATAGGAGTTTCGGAAGGTCAAACGACCAGATGTCGCAACATGTCGTGCAGGCTTCAACAATTCAAACAATCAGCAGCTCCATTGCCCAGCTCGCAAAAGGTCGCTTTCAACCGGTTCTGTGCGGAATTGGAAGACAGTCAACGGGTCACGTATGGGACGTCATCGCAACTCTTGCTCGCATATGACACAAGTAAAGGCGAAAGGTGGTATTTCTCAAGCCATTTTGATATGGATCAATTTGAACTGTGGCAGACCTTTCCCCCTTCGGCAATACGATAATCCTGACTGCGCCTCATAGTTAAGTGTGTGGCTGTGCTGCATTTATCATGTGCCTGCTGGGAGTGAACTTACTACGTATTAAGGTATTATGCATGAATATTTCGTAAATTTCATGCCGTATGTACCTGTTCTGAACAGTATCGCTGAATATTATTTCTACATCGCGTTCTCCGGCGGCGGAGGCAAAAATGTGGCATCTCCTCCTATTTTCCCGACTGGCTTGCATAGGCCATAGTTAGTACACTTTCTGCAACCGTCAATTAAATATGCGCCAAAAACTCCAGCTCTAAACGCGCAACTTTTCGCCATCTTGATCGCGTCCAGGCAAAAAGTCAACGCCCAATGACGCCATTCTATATAGCATTGATCTTATTCGGACATCCGCGCTGAAGGAACCCCCACCCGGGACTTTGCAGTACATTTGGGCCAGTGGTTTTCTCTGCAGACAGGCGTTTTGAAACAGCTGCAGTAACATCCATTTCTCCCTCCTCTTCCACCAACACCAACACCAACACCAAAACCCATGAACGATAGTAGATACACCCCACATACGAAAAATGCATGCAGAATTCAAATAAACCTGCAGTTTCAACAGAATCTTGGAGGAGGTTTTGTTTCATCGTCGCCCAGCCCAGCCTAGCCTAGGCCGGGCGCCCGCTATATCGCACATACCATGTCTGTGCATGCAGCAAGACCCAACCATGCCCAGCTGAAATATGAATCCGACACGACCCGACTCGACTCGACGTCACTACTAGAGTAGCGATCTGTTTCATTATTGAAAACAATTTTGATAGCCCGATGCCGAGTTGTGCGTCAGTAGACCTCTATGATATGATGTGATAATGACCCCGTTGGAAAGGTATCTCTCGGTTAAATCGTTGAAATACCCCATTCAGCAGCGAGAGCCGTCGATGGCGATTAATGGGCTCCCGTTGACCGCCAAAGGTGAGCCGGGAACATTTTCTCTCAGCGGTCAAATGGGCGGGGTTGCAGCCACATGGCTACTTTCGTCGAGATTCATGCAGATACAAAAAGAACAGCCACACTGGAGCACATAATTATTTACCCATTCTTCGACTTCCCCAAGACATATACTCCGCAGCTCCAAGTCACCGCTACTTAACATTTTCCAAGGAACTGTTTTACCGCCTTTTCACAGCGCAACTATCACGCGTTCACTTGGCGGCTCACTCACCGAACAAATGACCTCATTATTCTTGTTTTCAGTCATGGCGGGCCCGAGAATAGGTAGACTAGTTCATTTTAGCGGTCTAAGAAGAAGAATCACGGGGGAGAAATAATGAGCGTGATATTCTCTTGTTTCAGGATTGCGGCCTTGTTCATGGAAGTATGCACGAACATGAAGTTTTGCTTGTCAAGGTTGGGTAACAACATGGATAGTGACGCCTTAATTAGTTCGCCCTCTGACTCATTCAAGGAAGAGAAGAAAAAAATAGAAATCTGTAACGGCTTAGCTGCAGGGCAACCTAAGAATTTCATGCGAGGCGGGAAATACAACAAAAAGGTGACATACTTATTTACACGAGCGACAACGCGCCTTTCGCGGTTTCAACGCCATTTTTCGCACATTATTCAGCGCGATTTGTTACATTTCGCCTCCACGTTCGATTTCACAACCGACCGCGAACATACCTGCTAGATGAAAGGACCGTGATTCGAGTTCGCGATACACGAGAGCGCGTGACTCTCTTAAGCTTCCGAGGTTGCCTCCTCCATGCATGAATGACGCAGACGTCATTTTCTCGCCGATGTTCTCTTCAACAGTGTAACAGGAAGAGCAGTGTCGGGAACGGAATCCTGGAATAATGAATGTCCTTGGCTTCAACAGTTATAACGTGAATTTTATGATACAAGGCGCTTCCGACGCGATTTTTTCCCTTCCTTCTCTCCCATGTTATCTACTCGCATGGTCTGTTTCAGGATCTGTGCTTCTATGAATTGATGTGTTTCCTAGATTGCCATCCACTGTCAAATCGCGATTCATGCCCCGCTCTTTTGAGCGAGTTGCAGATGGTGGCAGAAATTTCGAAACAGTGCATATCCAAAATTTGTTCCGAATTTTGTTTGTTTTTCTTTTCGTTATACACGAAATACCGGCTTTTATTTATCCCGTGGTGGAAGCCGCTTTGTGGATCAGCAGAATAGCCAAATCTTACTTGGCAGCCAGGATCTGATTGTTTCCTACAGCATATTTATCGTGTAACAGAGGTTAATTGACCTCTCCATCTACCCTCAACAACATGAATGGCACAGCAGGTGTAGACCATCTGAAACCCCCAGCAGCTAGAGAATCATTAGAACCACCGATGTCGCACAAATTCGACGATCACGGGTGCTGCAAGGCTGACTTACCCTTTGTTCTTCAGTCTATTTCCCTTTCCACTTTTCGTGGATAAGGCTGAAAACACAGAAGACTGAACAAGGCTTAGCGAGCACCAACACATTTTTGCTCTGCTGATTTAACCCTGGAGTATTGGCGCTAGCAAAACAAGCGCATGCATGTGATTTCTTATAATGTCAAGACTATGCATGCCGTTCTACGTATCAATAATAGAAGGGTATGGGAAAAAGCATTTGTCTCCTGAGCATTGAAGCTTTGGTGGAGCCGCTCGCAGTTCCTTCACTTGTATCTATAATACACTTCCCAGGGTGGAAGATACTGGTTTAATTAAATCTTTGACTTGGTCTCTCGTGTCAGCATCTCATCCGAACTCAAGGCGTGATATGTACAGGTATGTGTGCTGCACGTATCCTATGGCTTATCATTGAAATTTCCAACCTGCGCCTCTTTCAGGTGGGCACTGAGGCGTCTATGTCGCAGGAATGACGTTTGACAGGCTACGCACCATAATGATAACTGCAATACAGGGTGGAAGCAAGTGAAGCATTTGGCCCTGAAGCAATCATACACACCCTTGAGGCCATTCCTAGGTGTGGATATTGCATGGCCTTATTAAAGATTCACATCTCATGGTGTTTATTGACGACATTTGTCTTGAATATAGTGTGGGAAGTGAACAAGTCGAAACTGTATATATATGAATACTATATAAGAGAGATGGAGCAGGAGGAATGGAGAGAGATCGAAAAGCCAAGCGTCCATTGGGCCATCAGCCACACCCCAAACCGCCTGCGGTGAAAAGGCTTAACCAACGTCACATCTCATCGCCTAGGCCACAGGCCACTAAGCCCACCATTAGCCGCCAAACCAGTTGCCCCATATTCCCCATTCAGCTTACCGAAAGATATCATTATTCTAAGCTGTGCGGAGTAGGAGGCCGCCAAATAGATTGAATCTAGCGGGTTCAATAAATAAATAGCAGTTTGGGCCAATGAATCTTATCATTATAATTATCCAATGACTAATAATAATTAACAAAATTCACCATAGCGAGGCCCTGAAGCCAATCTGCCTCAGGAGAAGACCCTTGTTCCCTAGGACGGGCGATTGAACTCAGCCTGCGGCCACTATGGGGTTGGTCAACAACTCATACATCCCTCGAATTGAGATATTTGACGTTGCAAGATATGAGATGTTTGGAAGGTGTGAGCTATGAATCAATTGGATTGAATGAATGCAATTCAAACCCTTTTTTTCTCTATTGATATCACTCCCAAGTGCCTTGCGCCGAGTTCGGCTGAATGGACTTTGCATACTTCCAGTTCCTAGCACGATTTTCCAACCAGAAAGATTCCCCACATATTGGTTTTTGGCGGACGCTACTAACAGCTCAGCTAAACGAGGAGTGAGAGGAAGAAAATCGTCGATTGCCTAGCCCAGTTCACTCAATAATGATCGCCATGAGCGTTCTTCTCATCGTCCAAGTTATTTTTATTCCATCCAGCTAATCACGCCAAATATATACCCCAGCAGTAACCGCTAGCCACAAGGCCGCTTCTGTAAGAGAGCAGGTACGAACCCGCCGCCATGTCGACGAGCTGCTTGATGATAAATTAATGAAGGTTACGAAGAACCTACTCATGACCGCCGGCCCAGCAATGTATCCTGAGCTCTTGAAGAAAGTCAGCAGCCTCCTTGACAATGGAAGCAAGCTTTAGTCGCCTAATTTCGTCGATCAGACCACAAATTTGATCGAGAAGGCTGGCAAGGTATGTTTATCATCGCCCTAGCTGTTCGTCCCCTCGCAACATCCACCCACGCGCATGTAAATATATACATATATATATACACTCCTGATCCTGGTCGCTGATACTTCGAAATAGCTGTTTGATACTGTGGATGCTTTACTCAGACACTTGGGCTTTAAGCCTATCATCAGAATGAAGAGAAACGGAGGTTCGCGAAACTAGGCGAGAAATTATGAAACCGAACGCTAAGTACTGAGGTGTCCGCAAGGGCCTCCAGCGCTATTCAAGCATGAACAATCGGGGTGGTTTGATATTCTTTTGCATGTTTTCCATGGGTTTAGGATGAGGTCGTGCGAGCGCCGTTTTGATATCGGATATATCCACTGCTGCCACTGTTTATGACGATACCCGCGAGCAGCTCGTGCCTGGCGACACGGTTAATGGAATTTTTTTAGACAATCGTGCAAATATTCAAGGAATTGAATTTGCGTCTTGTTGGATCTTAATTCTGAAAGGAAGTCTAATCCCAATCCCGAAAGGTCGATTCGACGTACATTCAACAATCCATATGTCCCATGCGTCCCTGTGTCCTTTCTTCCCCGATTGTTGTCATACCCCTTTCCTCCCCAAGTAAGATTCTTTTGGTCGTTTGGACTTGTTGCAAAAGAGACCAAGGCTTTTTGGCAACTTATATTCAGCGTATTCTCCATCAGGCACGTAAGAAACCATGCTTGAATTTTTTTAATAGCCCATTTGTGGATTGGGAACATAAGTTGCGGCATTGCTTTCGTGGTTGTTCAAATAATGCCGGGTGTAATATAAACTTATGCATGTACTTCCCATACAACCACCAGTTTGATGTATTTTGTGGATGTCGTATAAAATATCCACCACTTCGTGGTGGGAAACATGCAATATCTCCTGTTCGTCGGCTATCGTAACTGTGTCTTTCCCCTTCGCTGTGCGTGAGGTTCGAAAATAAAAGTCCGTCCGTTCTGTGTCAACGGAAAGGCGAGAAGACTAGCTAAGCTTTGCCCTCTCTTTCCTTCTTGATCTTCTCGAAAACCCTCCGTTCCGTGTCCCTCTCTTCCGTTTTTCTCTTCATAAGCCTCTGCAAATTATCTCTCTTATCGTCTGCCTCCTTCATCCGCCTTCTCACCTCTTTCGCCATTTCTTCCTGGCCCTTGAGGGCAGCTACGGAAGTCGAATACTCCTTTCGCAATGACTGTAGCTGGGTGCGAATTTCGACAGCGTCAAGTGGAGTGCAGGTGATTGGGTGGTAACGGTGTGAAGGGAGAGGTCCTGAAGGTACGCGAATATCTGGCAGAAGATGGTGAATTGGGGTCGTGCGTATTGCCGAATCAAGAGGAACAGGTTCTGCAGTGGAATGTGACTGTCCTTCAGGCGACCGGGGCTCTGAAGGCGGCGACGGTGGTAGCTGGTTCATTATCGCGATGTGATACAATATTGAAGGGAAATTATTTGGGTGTTTGTGATGATTTTGTCTCTCTCGAGATCCAGGAGCACGATGCGCTGGATGGGCAAAAACTAGTGTAGCGCTTTAAGCCACTACTCCGTATATATAATGGCAGGCAGAAGCGTCAAAACTATGAAATGAATCAGTAAACAATTGAGACGTTTTTGGTAATTCACAGGGAAGATGAGAGCAGTGTCTTGCTGCAGCTCACCTCTAAGAATAATTCATGGATGAAACTTAGATATGCACGTGATAGTTATGTAACTAACTCTTGTAGGCGGTGAGCATGATAAGGAATCATCAGGGCAAAATATAAGCTTTCATTCAACCTTGATAATAGTCAGATCAAAGAAAGCATTGCTTTATTGTTAATATCTGTTCAATATGAAGTGCTGTGTATATGAAAACATCTACATAATATAGAGAAGCAAACACCTGACAAATCTGCTATGTGAAATACACCGCTCAAATTGGACAGGCTGCACACACACCCTCTTCCTTTCTACAATGCAGGCCTTTGGTGAGCTCTTTCAATTCCCCGTTGTCCTGCATAGCAATCAACCAAGATGAAGCCCTGGGAATACATGGTGTACTCGGCCAAAACGCTAACAAGCACTCTCATAGTCCCAAAAAACAGGCGGGTAATGATATCTCCTCTCCCCTTAGATCGCAGACCACACGCTGACTTCATTGTCCCATCTCGTAGCCCAAGTTCGAACTTATATTACGGGTATGTTTTGCTATTAAGCTATGAACTTCTCTAAAGATGGACTAGCCAACTTATTGATCTAGATATTTGACTTGAACAACATCCCGCTTGTCGTTGGGTCATCTTACGCGAAATGGCACCTCCCTTCGTCCACTTCAGCTGAGCATCGTGGGCAGACGGATAAAGCGGTCATCCAGGACCATCGAGCTTCGTGGGACTACGAAAAAGTACTGCCCATCAGACTTACAGTGGATCGGAACCAGATGCTCCAGGAAAGCGAAATTTGTTTCGAGATCATTCAAGAGTTTAGCCCGGGTAGTCGCGGAGATAGACAGCTTCTAGGAAACGTTCGATTTAACCTTGCTGAGTATGTAGAGAAGAATGAAGACGGCGAAGGAGTCACTAGGCGGTACTTGATGCAGGACAGCAAAATCAACGGTACTTTGAAGGTTGGAATTGTGATGCGTCAGGTCGAGGGGGACACCAACTTTGTCACGTAAGTACCTAGCTTTGGTTTTTAAGGGATCTATTCGGCCCTATCACCATAATAACCGTTTATAGACCCCCTCTCAAAACTGCCATGGTATTTGGTGGGATTGGTGGTTTTATATCCGCGGAACAGGGCGATTTACAAAACTCGTCCTCTATTCCCTCTATTAATAACCGGAGCCGCGAGACTGGCGACTTGCAGGATATGTACCGCCGCACACTGGCTGCCTCTTGGGCGTGTCGAGCTGGCGAACTCCCCCCTGACCGTTTGATCGAAGATATCTTCGCGGGAGGTGACGGCTGGGAATCGGGTGGCCCCAGTTTAAGACTAAACGATGATAATGAAGACAGTACGTCTTTTAGCGATGCGGACTCCCGACGGACAATTCGTGACGGTGCGGATGAAAGGAGGCGCAAACCATCCTTTGGTGGCCATCGAAGAGGCCACAGCAAGAGTAAAGAAAATCTGGAACATTCGGGATACGGGATCCGAGCAAGGAAAGGGAAAAACAAGGAAGTGTCTGAGTTCGACTTTCGCGAAGACTTGAGGAGCTGGGAAATTTCTGCCCCCCAGTGATTTGGGTAGGAATGTGTGGAGATCGGGACAGGTGCCCGACTGGATCTTTGAAACTCGTTCTATATAAATTTATAAATACGATTAAGGTACGTCTGACTCTTCTATACATCACCCCCGTGATACGTGCCTGACTTTGATAGATCCCCTGCCAGCACTCTTGTTGTGGAATTAAGGTGGCCGATGTATCTTAATTCTACTGGAGTTTCATATATTGGGTTTGGACCTCTGGCAAGGGGTGATTCAACTCAATATAAACGGCTCCCGGCGTGGTTTCGGCGATTCGGCCACTCTAAATGTCCATCGCGAGTATACACCACTTCGCCTCGTCTTGATTCAAAATATTCTGTCAGAGACAGGGTATAGCTGGCTCTCAGGCCACATTTTTATAATCCATGTGCGTTCATGCTACGTTGCCTTGCTAAGCCTTGCAGGCGTTTATGCGGTGGGGGAATTTGTTACATGTTTACGATTAATAATTCTTTGCGATACCTATACTATATTTAATGCTGTGCTTTCCTATCGTGGATTTCGAACTGAATTTTACTCCATCAATCCCATGTATTTAAATATCGTCAGCTTTACTAAATCTTTCAACGCTAGAAATTAACCTTGGAAACAATGCTGGTAATCACGTGATAATTATCCACCCCAGAGAAAAGTTTAGCTTCGTTTGAAGGGAACATTCCCAGCTTTTTGATTATGACCTGAACGGAAACACAGGGCTGTTCGTCCTGTGGTACCCTAATCACAGATGTTTAAGACATCGTCGCAAAATGCGGCGGCCTGTCTTCGATGTCAATTTTGTCCGCCCCGTTTTCCAAAGGCCCTGACGACTTGCCTCCTATCCCATGCATTTGGCCTCCGTCAAAACCGATATAACTGCACAACCACTCCCAGTCAACCGGGCGAAACAGACCCTAAACTGTACCCGGTATTGGGCGTCAGGAAATCGCGCTACCAAAGACATGTTGCGCGTTTGGATGTGCAAACGCTGGGCGAGGTCGGTGAGGTTGTGATACTCAAGGAGAGAGCGAGTCGACCGAAACAGATGACAGCCCGCAAGTTTTCAAGGATACTAGAGAAGGAGACTGATGGTGATGCCCCTTGGGACAATCCGTCTGAGCTCCTGAAAGAGGTCGATAAAACAAGATTACAATTGGGAGGCGCCAAGGAGGTAATTGAAAATATTGACCAAATCCGAGGGCATCATGAACCTGGAGACAAGCTGGACCGAAGCGAATGGCGTAAGCTGCGGAAAATATTAGAAGACGGGTTTACGGCTAATCAGCTATCCGATTACCGTAAACAATTCGAAGCGCCAGCGAGTACCTCTAACAAAACGGACCGCTCGACCACGCCCAATTCAGGATGGAGGCCTGGAACCTCGCTTTTTTTGGAAATGGACCCCGAGGCTCAAAAGCAGACGGCATCTAGGATTGGGAGTCTTGGGCATATGGCTGGGAAAATTGCATTAGCAGAGATGGTATTACGAGACTGCTGGCAGCTATCTGTTTCGGGTGAGATCGGTCAATTGGACATCCACCTGGCGCCCCATGAGGTTTTCATGCTTTTATTGCCTGATATTAGTCCTCTCAAAGATCTTGCGACTGCATATGCCGCCAAAATAGATGTTTCACGATCGTTAAATCTTGTGAGAATCACCGCAAACGAAAGTGCCTGTGAACTTGTTCGACAGGGTGTGGTGGAGTTTTTCCCTAGGATTATCTCGAAAACGGTGGACCTCCCCAGCAGAGGCTTCGTATTTCATGGAAAAAATAGAAGATTCGAAGAGCGATTTTTCCGTTCGATGCAAAAGTCGCTCAATGTCTTTTGCTGTAAGGAGCAAGGGACAAAGCAGATTAAGATCTATTTCGTACAGGAGATGGAGAAAGACGCGGAAGAGGCGTACAGAAATATTAAAGCCGCAGTATCAATGACGGAAGAGGACCAAACCCGTTTTTGCACATATTTATCGGACACTGAGCCGGCAGTTATGTACTCCGTTTCCTACCAACAGTTCTTGCCATGGGCTGATCGTCAGAGACGATGGCTAAGATGGATGAAACCGCTTTCCGAGGCAAAAACTCCAAGTGGTACACAATCCGAACCACCAGCAGCGCTCGTCCAGAAGGGCTGTGGATCTGTTTTCGAGAAAGTGTGCAATGAGTTGTTTAAATTACCAGCTTCATCCACTTGGCGCAACCCTGGCCAGCGTCACATTCGTGAAGTTGTTGTCGCTTCCCTTGGGAAATCGCTATTTGCGCACCAGCAATCAATGAAACCCGGAAAGATGAAATTTAAATCTTTCAGTTCTACGGTCCCTCGAGCTTTCGCCGCCAATATCTCCAATCCCATACCCTTTCTCCAGGGCCTTTCTGCGCTACCGAATGAAGAAAACGGTACCTTTCACCGAATCCGCCTCACCCCCTCAGCTAATAACAAGACACGCCTCCCGCCTATAGAATTAGAACTGGACGTCGTACCCCGGCTCGTTGGTAAACGTCAATTCCTTTTCCCAATTCTACGAAAAGTAACTGCCATCATCCAAAGCGTGAACATGGATATATTACTCCCGGAAACGTCACTAGACCTCCGCTTTAAGAAATCCACACACTATGACCTCCTGGAAGGGCGAAACGCATCTGCTTTGTTGAAAGCCGAGAACCAGAGGGCTGATATTTCTAGGATTTCGGAAGTCATTCGAAATATGGTATGGGAAGATACTTACATGCAGCCCCGCATGCCCGCATCCTGCGAACTGGCAATCCCACAAAAACTGATCGCTAAACGAGCATCCGCCGCTGCAGCAGCAGATTCACAAGGGAAGGGGGAAGCAGACTTCGTAATAGGAACATACATGCTTCCTCCCGTACACTACTTGAGATCAACTCAGATTTCGCGCTTCAACTACAAGGACCTCGAGCTCAGTTACTCACATATACACATGGGCCCGGCGCTGCCTGAACATGTCATCGATATGTCGATTTCACTGGGTCGTGATGACAATGAATTAAGACCAGAGCTCTGCCAACCAAATACCCGTCTTTCATCCGCTGTTGCGAAGGGTAAGGTTGGGGGATCGCTTCAGGCTGCGTTCGAACAGTTTTATGTGCACGCTTGCGAGATGGCATTTGAACAGAGCGCTGCTGCTACGAATTATAAGGGGAGGGTACAAGCTGGCGACGGGTTGAGAAATGTCACTGCTCTTGGAGAGGACTATAAGCGAGACTCCAACCTTGACCCGGAGGATAGGTTTCATGAGTGGGTGGAGCAAAGTTCAGAGGGGGAGTCCGAGGATAGATTCAATATCAAGGCCCGGAATGGCTTGGAATGAAGTGATGGATACTTGGCGCTTTTGATCTCTCATTTCCCCTGTACATTTAGTGTTTTCTTTACCTTGTTAACGGTTATGTTGTATTTGTTTGCATAGGTTGCATAATCTTTTTTTGTGACTTTTGGTGTTTAGGTTGGGTTGGTTGTTGGTGATGTGTAATTACTAATTAGGCAGACAGCATCCGACGAATGTACACATACAAAAATAGAAATGGGCCATGTACTTTGGACACGCACTTTCAAGTAAGGGATAGGATTGAAGAGACAAGCTCTTGATTAATTAATTTTAAGCTATATGTAATAGTACATGTTTTTCGCAGCAAATCGAGGAAGACGGCTAGTATCATCTCACAGAATGGAGAGTGACCATCCTCCCAAATTCATTGGAAAGCAAGCATTAATGGGGCTGGATAAACTCGACTACTAAACCCATCAGTCTAACGTAGAGACTCGTACCGCGGACTCAGAGTCGTCTGAGACACGCCTGATTGTACCTATCATAATCATCGACAGCTTCCAAAGTCGCTGGAGGCTGCCTCTCAAAGGCGTTAGTTCCCAAATCCGGCGAATGTCAGTGGTTAGATGAAGCGGTCAGCATACTTACTACTCCGTACACTCGTAGTATAAACATAAGGCTGTCATTGATTGGCCTTGGGGTATCAACTGGTTTAAAACCAATTATAAACTCCTCCTTCCATGGGATGCATCATCAACTAATTTTCTTCTCGCTCCATCACACCGAGCTCTCTCTCAACGGATATTTCTGTATCTACGGTCACACCTCCGAAGGTGACTGCCGTTTAGTGCGGCACGTTGCGTAGAGCGTTTTGATAGCATCGAATGACGTGCTTATGTACACTATTAAGTTCCAGAAGCCCTGCAGCGAAAGGAATGATGAGGCCGCAAGTGCAAGGCCGAATACCGGTTCATGGGGACGACAAAGGCGATGGATACGGTTAATGGTGGAAGGGGTCTTGAAATATCTTTCCTGTGTCAGTAGGGATCCAAATCAATGAAATGACAGTATTATAAACATGAGAGATAGAAAAAAAGGGGGGTAGATGGAGATTGGTTGGTTTAAAACGGACCCAAGTTAGAAATAGTGAAAGAAAAAATAGTGCGACTCGTTTCATGTACATGTATGCTGCGTCATGTCTTTCAACGGTATGGTGTCGTAAAATAGAATGACCAGAGCTCAGGCTTCTGTTCTGGCTTAGGTTCGAGGGTTGGGTATGAACAAGCAATATACCGCCGTATGTCCTTTCAGGGCGGTTTGCAGTATGAACACTGCGCAATGAACTTCGATTTTCGAGCCCATCAAAGCCTAAATCATTTGCTTCAAAGTCGATAGTTCCGCTTAGTACTGGTGTTCCCTGCTGTTGATTATTTGCTGGCGATTCATCTTGAGAAGTTACTATGGTAGAAGAGGTGGGGACTGGAATAAATGTTGATGAGCTTTGTTTTGGAGATTGTTCAAGATTAATGTTAGACCTTGCGCTACCTGGTGTTTTGTTTGGAGTTTCGCTGAGTGGCTGACCCGTCCCAAACGCCATAGTAGTCGACGGTGTCGCTTCCCTGGCTCTAGTAGCTCGTTCTCCAAAAGGCTGTGCATCTTCAGAAGATGGTGGGCGTTCAAAAGTTGCAGCATTTGCAGGTTCATTGCTCAAGGTCCCGACAGTTACATTTGTTACTGGAGGAATCCCTAGCGTACCAGCAGCGGTGCCACGCCGAAGCCACTGCTGATATTTGTCTGGGAAATCATTAATAGTTTCCATAGAAAGTTGCTTGATCTTCTTTTGCTTCGATATGACCTCAATGCCTTCGTACAGAAGGATCGAAATCGTTATAATGATTATGAGCCATATGGGTCCATAAAAGAAAACGAAACGGAATGCCATCCATTCAGGTCTAATCCAGCACCAGAGCTGAGATATATCTTAGTTAACAACCGGATACCTATGACACAAGACCAGTAATGCCCTTTACTCACCACGGCATTTCCATAAACAGGCCCATTTGCCTTCGTTTGCACGAACAGAAAGGTTAATGCGGGGACGAGTGGTATTAAGTAGCATATGATAAAGTACAGCCATTCTAATCTTTTTAGTTCAGATGGTCTGAGCCTGTGGGACGATGTCAGATAGACATTGAGGGCCATGCAGAATATCCATAAAGCATTTGTTGGCAAAAACCTGGGCTCAAGTAATGTTTTTAAGTTTTTATACTAAACAGGGGCTCAGATCGAATCGGAATAACACACCATTGCAAAAGAAATGCCTGGCAACGGCAGATGCCACTATCGTCACCACGGGTGATCCCAGATCTTCCAATCATAGTACCGATATTCGCAAGTACATTGCCCCAAGTGGCATAAAACATGAGTCTGTTGACTGGCGTTTGGAATAGTTTGCCCCACAGAAAACTGGCAATGACCAAGAATGACGCGCTGATGGAGACAGCGGACATAGCCCGAGCACTAGATTCCATGGCATGGAGCTGGCGGGGTGACAGCGCAGTCGGAACCGAAGAAGACATATAGCCAGTTCGTACTCTCCTGGATTCATGACTTATATTCCAAGCCTTGATTGATATCCATTCTGCTTCGATCTGGTATTGTGCATCTAAGAGAAGTCCGCTGCCCGTTTTCAAAAAACAAACGACCCGTTGCGCAAGCAAAAGTGCAGAGACGCCACACCCGCATTGGTTTGAGCCATCAAATGTCGAAGTTTGGATTGGTAGAACTTTATTGGAACGTATTTAAACGACTTATTTTAAGCATAATCCTACCGTGGCATTGATTTCACATAGAGTTTCCTGCTTTGGGATGTCCCAGGTCAAAGGCAGAGAGACCAGAGAACGTGTAACATGGGATTGAGCGAGACGTCAATATTCTTGCAAATGTCAACAATATGCTGCAGATTGAAGAACCGAGAGGGGTGCTTTGCTTCCTCAAGCATCCTTAATGCCGTGCTATTCTCCTGCTGTACTTGATTGATGTAGAGGCCCAGACAGGGTCATGTGATATATGGGCGGAAGTCGGAATGATTGGCATCTAACAAACAGACATCTTTATCATCAACATCAAATATACGAAGATTTGGGCGATGGGATTGCTCTGAAACGTCCATCTCAAGCAATGAGTCCCTTAAAGCCTGCATATTTGAGTAGGTATTGCGTATCCAACATATCAAGCACCTGTGTCCATCGTTTCGGTCAAAACTATGCCCTCACCCTTTCTCTTAATCAAAGACTCCGCTGTCAAAATCTATGCATATCCCGCCAATACAGTTTGGGTCCAAACTGTGATAGCTCGCCAGGGCATGACCCCCAATATCGCGAGTTTTACAAATACACGGGGGGCCGGTGGCTGTGGGACGAAGAAAAACACTTCAGACTCCGTTACAGAGAGTTTAATGTCCATGCCTTGCAGCAGATAGCCGCTCAGGCAGTCGGGGCGAATCGATGCGAACATATTTCTAAAGTCATAGATGGCGGATACAACAAAGTATTCAGGCTTGTAATGGACAATGGTGTTGTTGCTATTGCAAGCTTACCATATTTGATTGATGGATTTCCCGCATACTACTCGACTTCGTCAACTGCCGCAACGATGGAATTTGTAGGGCGTTTCAGCTATCTTTCTTTCTTTCTTTCTTTTTTTTTTTTTTTGGAATAAAAGAGAGGGGCTAATGAGGACACATTCTAGGTAAGAACAATTCTTGGGATTCCTGTTCCTAAAGTTCTGGCGTGGGACGCGAACGGGGACAATCCAGTAGGCGCGGAGTATATCTTGGCCGAAGAGGCTAAGGGAACTCGGCTGAACGATGCATGGCCAAATATGGAGCTGCGAGATCGGGTGGCTACCATTGAAGACCTTGTCTCAATACATAAGAAACTCTTGTCAGTGACATTTAATCGGTACGTATCAGCATTCTCAGGCCCTCGCAGGAGGCGAAACTAAAATGATACATTTTTTGGCCAAAGGTATGGAAGCCTATATTTTTCAAGCTGTCCCATTAAGGGGTCGAGTGCTGAAGTTAAAGGCCTCATTTCCCCCGCGGTTCAACGAGATATCATGGACGGGTTTACCTTTGGGCCTACCGCTAGAGAAGACTTTTGGTTCAAGGAAAGAGCAAAAATGGATATAAACCGGGGCCCATGTATTGCTGCACCCAATTAACATATCTTTAATACTCTTACTCATGGATCACAGGGCAAACTGCTATCGAATATTCGCTGGCAGTCGGTCAACGAGAAATAGACTGGATGAACCAGCATCCCAACTTGAGAGAGATTGATATTGATTCGGATTGCCCACCCACAGATGATATTCTCTCCTCAAAGGCACACCTCTCCGCCCTTGACAAGTACATGCGTATTGCTCCGCTGCTTCTACCAAAAGACCCTGAACTGGTGGCATCTTACCTTTGGCATCCACTTTTGCATGGCGAGAATGTCTTTTTAGAAGGCAATCGCATCAGTGGCATCGTTGGCTGGCAACATGCGTGGGCAGGACCTTTATTCACCGAGGCCTCCCCGCCGGCATTTGTTAAAGTCAATGGCGATGAATTAACACTCGAATACCCAGATAATTATAAGGATCTAGAAGAGGACAAAAGAAGAGAAATCGAGCAAAATGTCTCTCAATCTGTACTCCGGTACGCTTACCAGGAGTTTGTCTCCAAGGACGTTCCCCAGCTTAGTAAACTCTTCGCTTTCGATTTCCAGCAAGTAAGGACATATCCTATCCGGCTCTGCGTCAACTCATGGGAAACCAACGACATCACACGGTTCAGGGAGTCCCTCATGAAGATTCAACGGTTGAGCTTCCACCCCCTTCCCCTCCTCATTTGCAAGGCAAGCTCATGCTGACTAACAACACACCAGACGCTGGGACTTTTTAGGCATTGAAGGGCCGATTCCGTACAAATTTAGCGACGACGAATTAAAAGGGCAAGCAGACAAAGCAGGAAGATTTAACGAATCCGAGGACTTCTTGGACCAAATTTCCCACCTCGTCAATAGATCCGGATGGACGAGCAATAGTACTTATCCGCAGGTGGTGAAGATATTTGCTGAGATAGGGAGGGAGGTGCTTCAAGCCGGCGACGTGGACGAAAGCACAAGGGCAGAATTTCAACAGTTCATAGATAGAGAATCAGAAATTGAAGGGGAGACAAAATAGGTTTTGCTCGCGTCGTGAGAAAGAAAAAATCGCACTCCTCTTTCTTTTGTTTTTCTTGTTTTCTTTTCTTTCTTTCTTTGCTCTGTATGAATAGTGAGATGGGTATATCAGTCCCCCAGTGAGGATATTATATAGCGAATATATCTATAGAACTTTTCTTCCTTATATGATCAAGTGATATTTGCTGTTTCTAGGCCGTCAAGGTGAATAAAAACCAAAGCTTAAGGGAATCGAAAATAGGTTTATCGGTAGGCCGAAAAGTTTAAAACCAGCCAAATATCTGACGTAGGAGGGGTGATCTTTAACCACGCTAGTTGGCTACTGGGAAGAACTGCCAACACCAATACCAAGAGAGCTGAACAGGATCACCACAGTGATATCCAGCACGTAGTCTACAAATACAGATAATTTGTCAAACTCCCCACTGAAGTGTTTCTGAATTACCTTTTATAGCTTTGTTTTACACTTCAGCGATTCTGATTGCTCTTCTTGCGACTACCACCTGCATAGAAGCGGATAACAAGCCAGCTCCCCTTCATCATGACACTCCTTTAAGATTCAACGCACCGCATTTTACACAGATTTTCAAGATGGAACGTACGAGGATCGCAAAGGTAAGAATTTTCCTTTGAGACCCGTCGAAATCATCCAGGTAGCGCTGACGTTTCATATTTTTATAAATGCACAGGTGGATAATGTGACGCTCTCGAGACGGGGAGAGCAAGTCCTCGGCACCTTGCATCTCACACCTCACCACCTCATATTTTCACATACCCCGCCAGCTACAGCTACAACTACAGATCAGCCGCAGGGAGATAATGTAGTCCCAAAACCCAGAGAGCTCTGGATCACATATCCGATCATTTCCTTTTGCACCTTCAGACCGGCACCCGTTTCCTCGAGACAACCCTCCTCAATACGCCTCCGATGCCGTGATTTCACATTTGTCTGTTTCTACTTCCCCAACGAGTCCAGGGCAAGAGATGCATATGAGAGCATAAAGTCGTGGACCTGTAGACTTGGCCGGATCGAGAAACTTTATGCTTTCACCTACCAGCCCCCACCTCCGGAGCGGGGCCTCAACGGATGGAATATCTACGATCCCCGGGAAGAATGGTTGCGATTGGGTGTTGGAAAACCAGACACAAACTGTGGCTGGAGAATATCTACTATTAATCAGGACTATTCTGTATGGATAAATCTGGCTCTTCTCTTATATGGTGAAACATGCTGACCTGTGGCAGTTCTCGCCCACCTATCCTGCCCTTCTCCCGGTTCCTTTGGCGATGTCAGATAATACGATAAACTATGCTGGAAGATATCGGTCTAGAGCTCGAATACCTGTTCTTACCTATCTACATCCCGTCAACAACTGTTCCATTACAAGATCCTCTCAACCGCTGGTGGGCGTTCGTGGGAAGAGAAGTATACAAGACGAAAAACTTCTAGCCGCTATTTTTTCGACATCTCGTCAGGAGAGACCTCTTGCGAGCTATACGCCCCCCTCCTCCTTGGAGGCTGAATCGTTAAACTCCAGCCAGGAAGAACAACCTAGTGCTCCAGCTGATTTTGAATTATCTAATGCTGAAGAGCTTGAAGACGAGGTGATTTCTGCCGCAAGGGAGGAAGGTACCGCAAGCCAGCCGCAAATTTACGGAGCGCAGCAGCACAATCTTATCGTCGATGCGCGTCCAACTGTGAACGCATTCGCGATGCAGGCTGTCGGTCTAGGGTCCGAAAACATGGACAACTACAAGTTCGCTACCAAGGCTTACCTGGGGATAGATAATATTCATGTTATGAGGGATTCGCTGAATCGTGTTATTGATGCGCTCAAAGAATCCGATGTAACGCCACTTGGGCCAAACAGAGATCAGCTTGCGAGAAGTGGGTGGCTTAAACATATCACTGGGATACTGGACGGAGCGGCTTTGATTGCGCGGCAGGTGGGCTTGCAGCACTCTCATGTGCTCATTCACTGCTCGGATGGATGGGATAGAACTGCCCAGTTGAGTGCGTTGAGCCAGTTGTGTCTTGACCCATACTACAGAACGATGGAAGGATTCATGGTCTTGGTTGAAAAGGATTGGCTTTCTTTTGGTCACATGTTTCGCCATAGATCCGGATTTTTAAATAGCGAGAAATGGTTCCAAGTTGAGAATGACCGGATGGGAGGTGATGCTAACCGCACTGGCTTTGGTGATGCCGGTGGCGCGGGGAAAGCACTCGAAAATGCTCTCCTCAGTGCCAAGGGCTTTTTCAACAGAGATAACACAAGCCGGGACTCATTGGGTGAATCGGACGGAGAGGTTCAGGCGTTGGATGCGGATAATTCTAAAAAACCAGCCGCGCGGATATCTACACCCGCGAATGGCGTAGAGGTGACGAAGGTCAAGGAAACTAGTCCTGTTTTCCACCAGTTCCTTGATGCGACATATCAATTGCTATACCAGCATCCCACACGCTTTGAGTTCAACGAGCGCTTTCTTCGACGACTTTTATATCATCTCTACTCGTGCCAATACGGGACGTTCCTCTTCAACAGCGAAAAGGAGCGCTTAGACGCGAAAGCCAAGGAAAAGACAAGAAGCGTGTGGGACTATTTTCTCGCCAGGCGAGAACAGTTCACTAACCAGCAATACGATCCTGTCATAGACGATAATAAGAGAGGTCGTGAACGGCTTCTTTTCCCTCGCCCTGGTGAGGTGAGATGGTGGAGTGAGGCCTTTGGCCGTAGTGATGCAGAGATGAATACCCCACGCAGCGGCGGTGTATCTCTGGATAAGGATTATCCTTCTGGTTCGAGGACCCCGGTGCTAACTGGAGTTGAAACTTCCGAACGCTCCTTTGGCAGCTCTACATCCACGCAATCTGCACCCAGCAATACTACTAGTACGCCGTCGGCGGGGATGGCGGCCCTTGCTGCAGGGCTGTCGGGCTTAGGCTTACCCACTGGTCGAGAGAGTAGCCAAGGGAAACGAACCGAGGCGGTGGGGAATAAGGAGATGGAAGTCGAAATGCAGTAGATGGGGCGTTATTCATACCATATTTCTAGTTTGTTTTCTTTTTTTCTTTCGTATTCTTGGGGGATTGGATGGCGGCGTTGAATATATACATCTCATATCATATAGGTTAGCTCTGTTAGGCTTGCACGGAACATGAGACCTCTGATGGAACGATATTTTCATTCATTTTTATTCTTCAGTATTAATAATTAAAAGACATATATATCTTCCCTCTCTCTCTCTCTCTCTCTTTGAGCCATTGAGACTTTTATCGAGCAGTTGGAGGTCGTGTCTATGGCGTCTTTCCCCAGCAGCTCGCATTGTAACGGAACAAAAGTTGCTGTTTAAATTCCTAGGCAATAAGCAACTGCATCATTGCACCAAGCCTCAATCTTATTATAATCTCAGGGCTGATGTCAAAGCAGCGCCAGAACAGATACGTAGATACATTGAACAATCATCGGAGTTTTGACGTTCCAGGCGCTAAACCCAAAATGGTTTAGCGGCTCTTAGCGAATATCTAAAAGCGGAATCAGGGCAAATGGACCCCAAGCCCTACCTCGAAATATCCCCCACTAAAACCCAAAAGCAATCGAAATCAATCTCGCCAGGAAGAAGAAGAAGAAGAAGCGCTCCCAGTCGTCGCCGTCGCCCAACGAATCTCCTTCCCCACGACCCCTTATCCCCGGCGGACCTTGTTTTCTTTTGTGTCGACACAAAAAACAAAAAGAACCAATTTCGCAATCATGGCTGCCGTCCAAGGAGCGATCTCGAAGCGCCGCAAGTTCGTGGCTGACGGTGTTTTCTACGCTGAGTTGAACGAGTTCTTCCAGCGCGAGTTGGCTGAGGAGGGATACTCTGGTGTCGAAGTCCGGGTTACACCCACGGTTACTGATATCAGTACGTCTCACTGCTTTTTATCTACGTTTTGTTGAGATTGTGAGATGGAGAGGAGAAAGGGAGAGGCTTTGCTCGTTTTTTGTTGTTGTTATTTTCGGGATCAAGGGCTGCAATTGAATATGGAAGGAAGGAAGGATGAAACCTGTTGTAATTTTGCATTGCATTACATTGCGCAAGCTGCAAAGGGGAGGCGGGTAAAAGGAGGGAATGTGATAGTCAGGTCATGACACAATGGGAGGGAACTATACGGGATGGGGAGATAACGTATCAAGACGATAACTAACCAACTCGCTCTTCTTTTTACAACAGTCATCCGTGCCACTCACACCCAAGAAGTTCTGGGCGAACAAGGCCGCCGCATCCGCGAACTCACCTCCCTCATCCAGAAGCGCTTTAAGTTCCCCGAAAACTCTGTCTCCCTCTATGCCGCCAAGGTCCAGAACCGTGGTCTCTCGGCTGTTGCTCAGTGCGAGAGCTTGCGATACAAGCTGCTCAACGGTCTCGCGGTCCGAAGAGCTTGCTATGGTGTGCTTAGATTTATCATGGAGAGCGGTGCCAAGGGTTGCGAGGTTGTCGTGTCTGGAAAGCTGAGAGCTGCCCGTGCCAAGAGCATGAAGTTCACTGTACGTTCTAGTTCATTGTTTGGATTTTTTATTTCTGAAATTCCTGCCTCCTACTTGTTTCCCCCATTTGTTTTGTTTTGTTCAGCCGGAACGCAGATCGAATGAATCTACGCTCCCCCTATCTCCATCCCATCACTCCGAATCCATCTTCCAAAATCTACACTCTGTCATCACAATGAAACTACCCCCCCTCAAAATCAATCAACATCAACATCAACTAACCACCCCTTTCCCCCCTCTAGGACGGCTTCATGATTCACTCCGGCCAACCCGTTCGCGACTTCATCGACAGCGCTACCCGCCACGTCCTCCTCCGCCAAGGTGTGCTCGGCATCAAAGTCAAAATCATGCGCGGCAGCGACCCCGAAGGTAAATCAGGCCCTCAGAAATCCCTCCCGGATTCCGTCACCATCATCGAGCCCAAGGAGGAGCAGCCTGTCCTGCAGCCACTCAGCCAGGACTATGGCGCCAAGGCTCTTGCGGCCCAGCAGTTGGCGGAGCAGCAGCGATTGGCTGAGCAGCAGGAGGCGGAGGCTGCGGGTCAAGGTGCTGGTGCGGAAGACGGGGTGGAGGGGGTGCAGGAGTGATTTTGTTGATGGGGTGCCTTTTTTTTCTCTCTGTTGTTAATTAATTACTTTTTTTTTTTGAAAGATCATGTGTTGATCTGGCTGGCGTAAAATAAATACAAATTATTTTTCTCTGCCCTATTTTGTTCAATTCACCTTCTTCCTTTACTGCTAGTGAGCTTCTGGTTTGATCTTTTCATCAGGGGTTTTTTTTCTTCCACATGGATGGAAAGGTTGCGCTTCTCCCTGTGATGGACATGGGAGACTGACATGTGGATAAAGGCATGTGGATGCTCTGCCACAGCGTGATTCTAAGGTGAGAATAAGAAAGTGATAAAGCTATTCGAAATCTTTCTGCTATTAAAGTTTCGTTACCTTGGCCCGTATGGTGGTACGAATTAACTTCATCTACACCCGGATCAACACCATATGGATATGTAGTGCCCCGTGATCCTCCACCAGATGCCAGGAGCAGCTAGGAAACCAAATGAATCCTTATTTAACAAGCCAAAAAAATTGCATTCATCTCTATTCCTTAATTCCAGCTCTTGCTGTGCCTGCCCAATGCGTCCCTTTTGATCTGAATGATAAGGCCATGCTCCCTTTTTTGTCCCCCATCATCATCATCATCATCATCATCATCATCATCATTCATACCAACAGTCCGTTCCGCCTCATCAAATGTGATATACCTCCCCTGCTCAAAGGTACTCAAATCCATGCCAGGTTGGCCACATGTGAGTGATCAAGGGGATGAAGAAGAAGAAGAAAAAATGGGGGGCAGTTGCAGAAAGAAGAAAAAACCACCTCACAGGAAAGCCTCAATATTAATCTCCAGCGTGCTGACAGGGTATTTCAACTCGAACTTCTCAAGCACTGTCGGATGCAAAATACCAAAGGAACCAATGATGTGATCCTTTCCGGAAATTCGGACGTGTACAGAGGCTGCATGGCCGGTGAAGTATGTCGGATCTAAAAATAAAATCGAGAGAATTTCGTCAGCGATTTGAAGAAGCCCCCTCCCTCCCTTCTTCGGGTTTGTTATTAGAAGTATCATGTTCTGTGAATGTACGAACCTTCCAACTCCTCAATCCAATACGTAGCATTCCCCATAGCCGGATTATCCAACCCCTCTTCCCCAATAATGAACGCAGTCTTCAACATAACCATAACCCTATCGAGCAACCCATGCACAACCTCAAACCCACTCGTCTTCCCATACCACGCAGCAGCAAAATGTCTCTCATTCCTACTCTTACGCTCGAGCGAAACATCCTTAAACGCAACGTCGCTAGCTTCGAAGATCTTCATGGGAATCGAATGATGCTTATTTTCACCAATCGTCTTCAAAAGGCCCGGTAGCAGGCTCGTGCGGACAACCTGAAACTCTACCGTTTTGGGATTCGCGAGCTTGACGGCTGTATTGCCGTCGTCCTTGCGGTTCAGCCAGGCGAAGTTCTCGTCGTGCGAGCAGAGGATGAGTGGCATAACTTCGGACCAGCCAGCCATCGCGGCCTCTGTTCTGATGATGTCGGTGAGTTTGTTTATGGGGAGGGGTTTGGCGACTGTACCGGATTTGCTAGGAAAGGATCGGGGTAGTTCGTTGAAGCCGTAAGCGATGGCAACGTCTTCCATGATATCTGCTTGATGGAGCACGTCTGCGCGGGTTACAGGTACCTGGATGTCGATTAGATCTGAGGAGGTTTTGGATGGTTCGGCAAAGTAGGACATTCGTTTTAGGAGATTGCAAATTTCTGTAGCGGATAGGGAGAGACCGCAGCATTGGTTAATGTAGGATATACTGGCTTGGGTGGGGCGAGGGGTTAGATCGGGGGTCTGTCGGGTTTCGTTGTTGTGCTCTGATACTATTCTCACGGGTTCCACCGTGAAGGGCTCAGAGGTATATTGGGAGAACATGGTAACCATGATATTGTTCACGATCTCAACTTTGGTCTTATCAGTTGCAGTATACTCGAGGAACACATTTTTGGTGTTTAAGGAGATTTTTGAGTGGTCTCCATTGATGATTGGTGGCATCGAGCAGACAACGCGGTTTGAGTCATAAATAACCGGGTACAGAGGAGAATCCCGGATAATGTGAAGATATTTCCCTATGTGCTTATCTTTCTATAGGTATTTTTTAGTGCTGTAGTGCGAATCGTAAAAGGAACGCGGCGAAATAAATACCTCGTAGAACTCCATCATCTCCTCTCCATTCATTTTCTGTGTTTGATTTAAGGGCACGAAGCTGATATCGTTTGGAGGCAAGGCCTCATAAGTGAACGGTCCCTTGAGTTTATCCAGGTCATGCGTTCCGACGGCCACCAATGATCTCTGCCGGGCGAGATTTTGGTGCAATTTGTCCTGGAGACCGATGAAGGATTCATATCGGGCTTGATCGAAGTGGATATTTCGAAGGATGGCGCCCGAAATGTACGGGCGTATTTTCATCGTCTGGATTTAAAACTCAGTAAATGCCAATGTTTGTGTATTATATATATCATATATCATATATATGGTTCTTTGATCCATTCCTCACCTCCTCTTTTACGACGATTTTTTCGAGTTCGCCATTTGGAGGCGTGACAAGACGGTACTTGGGCGACGGAGTTCGATCACGGAAGATATTCAACATGAGAGCAATGCCTTCAATGCAGAGGAGATCATATCTATAATCCTCTTAGTCCCAATTATCCTATATAGCCATAGATAATAGTGGTACCAACCGGTTCGCGGGGACCTCGATCTTCAATTGCGGGGGTTCTTGTTTCCCATTTACGAACGGTCTTTCTGAATTTTCGGTCTGCGATTGTTCAGAATGGATAGCTTAGGAGAGGGGCGACGACAAGGGGGATATTACATCTTCGTCCAGTTCAAGGCCTATAGAGGAACGCTATTAGTGCGGTGTTCAAAGGGAGGGGCGGTGGGACTGGAACTGGCGGGGGGCCATACCGAACTCGAAGCATAGTTCGTCGAACTCCTCCGTAGTATACCTGGCGCATTACAAAACAAGCAAAGAAACGGATCAGATATGTTCAGAGGCAGGCAGACAAGCCAATTGGACTCACTCTCGGCCCAGCTCTTTGAAGAGAGCGGCCTTATCAACGGCAATGGTCGGCATGGTGGAGGGAGGGGTCTAATATGCGCCCACAGTTTGCTGAAGCGGGCAAATTGCGCAGGGGGGGGGTATATTCAATAAAGAAGAATTGTCTTAAACAAGATCAGGGTATTTAATTCAATAGAGCCCAGACAAACGAACAAGCAGCTGTGGTGAAGGGTACATGTACATGTACAAGCTCTTCATTCATTCATTCATGGAGGGGAAAAAGAAAGATTGATGGATGTGAGTCAGCGGGATATATGCTGCACCGCCACAGATAAAATACACCAGCCACATCTATCCAAGCTGTAACAAACTTACAAAACATACAAAAATACAAACAACTTTTTTCCAACGACCAGCTCCTGTTTCTGCCCTCAATCTACGGATTACTCTGGCCCTGTTCTTCTTGTAAAGCGCATCATAAATACAAGGTGTGTTTGTGTTTGCTTGTTTGCTTGTTTGCCTGTTTGCCCTGCTTTTTATGTTTGTTGCTGTTGGCGTTTATTTAGTTTGATATTTATGTTCCCTGCCTGGCTGGCCAAACCCCACGAGAAATCAATCCCTCACCTTACCTGAACCTGACCTCACCGTGACATCTCTCCCCTCCATGCTACTATACTTATTGCTCTCCCCAACTAACCCCCGTGTATAAGATATCTCTACACCGCCTATACAAAGGTCCATGCTTGGTTTCCCCTCATCCGCGTATTGAGTCCCTCCCTTGTTACTCAGTGGTCTGGACGAACTCAATTGCCCCCCCTCCCCCCGGTCGAAAACAACTCCCTAAGCTACTGGATCTGTCGCAATATCATCTCCCTCTCCACCCCCCCAAATCCCATAACCCCCTTCTCCGCCTTCCTTCCCCTCTCCTAATCAATAGAACTCCTCCGCTATGGAAGGCCAAGGCGAAAATGATGAGCTCTACCCTATCGCTGTTCTGATCGATGAGCTAAAGGTACGCCCTCCTCCTTCTCTTCCTCCGCCCCTCCGTTCTGCGCTGCGTAGTAGCCCAGGCAAAAAACAGCCCTCTCACCAGCATACAGCATGAGGATGTCCTCCTCCGTTTAAACGCCATCCATCGCCTATCCACTATTGCTCTGGCTCTTGGTCCGGAACGAACGCGGGACGAATTGATTCCTTTTCTTGATGGTTTGTCTCACTCAGCCTTCTGCTTGACCTTAGGGACCCGCCGCAGTATCGAAAATCCAAAAGGCTGACCAAGACTACTACTATCCCCCGTCCAGACTCCGTTGAAGATGAAGATGAAGTTTTGACGGCGCTTAGTGAGGAGATGGGCAATTTCGTCGACTATGTTGGTGGCCCGGAATATGCACATATTCTACTATCTCCGCTGGAGAATTTGGCTGCGATTGAGGAACCCTTGGTGCGAGAAAAGGCAAGTTTGCCCTTTAGCCCCCAAATTAAAATGAAAATGGAAATGAAAAACAAGAAAGCAACCACACACGCGACCACCTAACTGACATTATATTGATTTACAGGCAGTGGAATCACTGAACAAGATTTGTGGCCATCTTTCTTCAAAGCAAATCGAAGACTATTTCATACCCCTCACCGTGCGCCTCTCGAAAGCGGACTGGTTTACCTCCAAAATATCTGCCACAGGCCTCTACAGCGCTCCATATTCCAAAGCCTCCCCCACTTTGCAGCAAGGTCTTCGACAGCAGTTTGGACATCTGGTCCACGATGATACTCCAATGGTTAGGCGCCAGGCGGCAAACAACCTTGCCAAGTTCACCAAGGAGATGGCCACGCCAGTGATCATAGATGAAATAATCCCTCTCTTCCAATACCTTGCAAATGACGACCAGGATAGCGTGCGACTATTAACAGTGGATATATTGATATCGATCTGCGAAGAAATTCCCAAAGAGCAACAATCAAGTCATGGTGTCCTTCTAACCGCGCTGCGAAGTTTATTCGAGGACAAAAGTTGGCGGGTTAGGTACATGGTGGCTGATAGGTTTGAAAAGGTACAATTAACCATTGGTTTATGAGCTGTGGCCACACGGTGTGCATCCATAACTGACTGGGTGATTTTCTACGTAGATTGCGAAATCTGTTGATGATGAGGTGTTGAATCGGGATCTCGTCCCTGCCTTCGTCAAGTTGCTGAAGGATACTGAGGCAGAAGTCCGCACGGCAATCGCGGGACAGATTCCTGGTAGGAAATTACTTGCCGCAGCACGTGTTTGTATTTGATCTAACACGTTTATAGGTTTCTGCGAGCTGCTCGATAGAGATACTCTTTTGAACGAAATAATGACTAGCATTGAAGACCTCGTGTCTGACCCCTCGCAACATGTGCGCGCTGCGCTAGGTACACAAATCAGCGGACTAGCACCGATCCTTGGCAAGGAGGAGTGAGTAATATGTTTTCTTTCTCTTAATATGATATGTTGCTAACTCAGCCCATTACTTTAGAACCATTGCACACTTGCTCCCTATGTTTTTGCAAATGCTGAAAGATGAATTCCCCGATGTACGCCTTCACATTATATCCAAATTGGAATTGGTCAATAAAGGTATGTCCAAATACACCGTCAATATAATATCGCTGTCACTCACATGTCTTATATAGTTATTGGCATCGAGCTTCTATCCCAATCCCTACTCCCTGCGATTGTACAGTTGGCGGAAGATAAGCAGTGGCGTGTCCGCTTAGCAATCATCGAATATATCCCCCTCCTTGCCAGCCAGCTTGGCGTAAAGTTCTTTGACGAACAACTCAGCGCTCTTTGCATGGGCTGGCTTGGGGATGCTGTGTTCTCCATTCGTGAGGCAGCCACTCAGAACCTAAAGAAACTGACCGAAGTGTTTGGCGTGGACTGGGCGAAAAGCTCCATCATTCCAAAGGTTACATCGATGGGCCAACATCCAAACTACCTTTATAGAATGACAACCTGTTTTGCCATTTCCGTAAGTCGGACAAAACCTCTACAAGTTGTGTCGCCACGGAGCTAATTGCGCAAATGAGTAGACCCTCGCCCCAGCCATCAACCTCACCATCATCGAGACCTCCATCCTCCCGATTCTGGAGAGACTTGTCGGCGACGACATCCCAAACATCCGCTTCAACGTCGCAAAATCCTACGCTGTCATCATAGATACTCTCCGACGCCTACCAGCGGAGGGCACGCTGGCCGAACTCGAAAAATCCGGGCAAGCGAGCAGCACTCCAGGACCACGCAACCACACCATCGTACAGCAACAGATTCTTCCCAATCTTGAGAAGCTGCAGCAGGACGATGATGTCGACGTGAGATATTTTGCTACCACTGCCGCAAGCAGTTTTGCGGAAGCCATGCAAACGTCGCCATGATTCAGAAGAGGAAAAAAAAATCAAATGCCTCCGGGACCTCCACCCCACATGGCCCGTTCTTTGTTTTTCTATCAATGACTAACTAGTTACGTTATTTTCATGCATGCATGTGTTGCTGTCTGTTCCTTTCCCTCTCGCGCTTGCTTGCTTGCTTTAGGGTTTGTCGGCCTAGAAGAACTCCTTTTCTTTTCTTTTCTTTTCTTTTCTTTTCTTTCCTACTGCTCGCGAGAAATGGACGGGCTCATATCAATATTCGATCAATCTAGGTTTTTTTTTCTCCTTTTCACAAAATGGAAAAGAAAAGGGCGGGTAGGGGGACCTTCGTGGAGGGACGAGGAAACACGCACGCACTGGAGAGAGAGCAAGCTCTTTCTTTGCCTTGTTGCCTTGTTCCATTTACATCTTTTTTCTGTCAGGTTAGAAAGTAAAATGGAATTATCATGTGCGCTCCGAACAGTCAACAGACAGGCTTTGAACAAATCTCTTCTTCCCCTTTTTACTTTTTTTTCTCTTTATTGTGGCGTTCAAGTCCCCATATTTTCTAACCTCTCCTGCACCCCTCATCCCAAACCTATAACCCCCACCCCTTTTTTTATAAAAAAAAACCAGATGTAGAGTATCGAGAGCCTTCTTTTCTTTCTTTCTCTTTCTGTCTTTCAAGGTCCATAACATTTTGCTGAACTAGCTGATATATACGCATTGAAAGAAAGGAGAAGGGGAAGGCAAAGAAGGAGCAGAAAGAATCGATGAGTACAAGAGCACGAGCAAGAGCAGAGCGGATAGCAGACAGACAAGACAGACAGATTGTTTAAATCCCCCCAAAAAAAGCGAACATATGCTACCTACCGTACCTATATAGCTTGCCCTATTCCCTCCCTCCCCACCAGATCCATGATATTTTGTCTTTTATGCAACGTTAGAGTGGGCACAGAGAGAGAGTGTGTGTGTATGCGGTTTCTTTTTTCTATTTTCTTTAGTGATTTTCTTTTTAAATGACAGAGACCAATCATACCGATCAGACTAAAAAAAAAGATATTTAATATTTAATTCCCTCCCCTCGAACCTTTGCTTTTTTAGGCACTAGTTCCTCCAAGTTAGGCATCTAATCACGTGTCCTAATATACCAGCCATCATTTCTAGCTACCTCGTAGATAACAAACCTTTCAATCTAATCAAACCTTTAGTATGTTCCTACTTCGCATGTACTCTTGATATAGATATTCAGCGATCAGTTACCACACTATCTTCCTATGAAGCTCGAAAAATCTGGAAGTTTTGACATAACCAATTTCCCCCTTTCTTTCTTCCTCCTTTGGGCGTGGGGGAGATCGGTGGTTCAAACGCAGATTAAATAACTATATATCGGAGAATTCAACCTGAAAGAAAGTGACTTCCTGGCATTGAGCTGCTGGAGGTTCCTTTTACCGCCCATTGAAATAATAAAATCAATTCTCCATCTCTTTTCTGGATATTGTCTGATATTGATATTGGGCACTCTGATCTACATACATCGTGAGGGTACGCCATTTATCCTTTATATATATATATATATATCTGTTGTCATATATTTTTACTCCTCCCATTTCCTGTCTACTATATACAATTATTTGACGTTACCATTGGCATTCTGTCCCGGCGGCAGCTTCACACCATCATCAAACAGCTAAGCAAGCAATCAAAAACAACAGAAGGCATGTCTCCCTCAAGTACATCATGGCTTTCACCGGTATGGCCATACCGCTATACTTCCCCGACGCCTGAACAGCTCCGCGAACGGCGCGAGCTCCTCACGTTACGTGGTGAATACGCCCAGCTATCCACCCTGATCTTGATTTTGATGTTCAGCGTGCATAGATTTGCAGCAAGCAGAGGCAAAGGCAAAGGCAAAGGCAAAGGCAAAGGTGCCAAGGGGCCACTCACTTTATCATTATCAGCATGGTTAGATTCTCCGCTCATGCGTGGTGGGGCCGAGACGAGGGGACAGTATCTCGTTGCGACGGTATGGATGGTGTGGTTGCTTGGGCTTTCGGCTTGGAGGACGGGTGATGGTATGGATATACTACTTCCTTCAATTTCCCCCTCCCCCTTTTTTTTCTCCCTTCCCTTCATATAAAATAATATTAAAAAACCCCCATTAAATTAAACCACACACAACCCGGTCGCAAGTACCTTCTGTACTGACAAAACCAACGAGACTACCTCCACCTTACCAAATCCCTCGCATACACCGTCCTTGCCACAATCCCCTTCAACCTCCTCCTCTCCCCCAAACTCTCCCCAACAACCCACCCTTTTAACCTTATCTGCTCCCACCTCCTCCATCTGCCTCAGGCTCATCTAACTCCGTACCACCGCCTCTTCGGCCGCCTGGTCATCCCCACTCTCGTCTCCCTGCATTCATTCCTGTATATACTGTTTTTCGTGCAGAATGGGTTGCTGGAGAAGAGGCTGAATGATGCGGATGTGCAGCTTGGGGTTGTGGGGTTTTGGGTTTTGGCTGGGTTATGGGGGACGAGTGGGTGGACGAGGGGTAGGGGGAATTCGACGTCAAGATTAAAGTCAGGATCCATGTCGAAGAGGACAGCGTATGTTATACATGTTGGGTTGGTTATGGTGCTTTTGGGAATGGCGTATTTTCATGTTGAGTATGCGAGGAGATTTGTGGTGCAGGCTCTGGTGATTTATGGGGTGGATGTGGGGAGCTGGGTGGTTAAGAGGATATTCAGAGCCGGTACGGGGGTGAGTGAAACATTGAGATAAGATATACATACTGTTTGAATCTGTTGTTGTGATATGGCCAGATAGAATGTTGTGAGGTTGTGAGGTTGTGAGGTTGTGAGGGTGAGATTTTCCTTCCCCAAGCACTGTACATCCTGTGATTGCTAGAATAAAATAAATGTTAGCATAGAAAGGGATGCATCAGAGGGGGAAAAGATCCCTGCTAGCATAGAGACGATAGATAATGACATGAGCGGACGGATAGGCAGTATATTCAATGTATTATATATAACGGATGAATCACATATAATAAATATCACCCTGAGGATATAGCAAGAAATTTAGATAACAAGAATATGGTGTTGCAAGAGAGAGAAATATGAAAGAAAAAAATGCGATGGAGAGCAAGGAGTCTTGAACAATGCAGCTATGGCAGACAATACTAGTTGCAGATGGGAAATCATGGATTATTATTAAACAGTAACAGTAAGAAGTAAAAAGGTTAGAGACTATTTCATAGTAGGGGGTGGCATCAGGGATATCAATCTAGTCAGTTAGTAACGCTCAAATGGTAGCTGAAAAAAGTGGAAGGATAGATTCAGGGAAAAAATGATGAGGCGAGCAAGAAAGGAAACGAAACAGCTAACATAATAAAAATAATAATAAATAACAAATATTAGGACTAAAATAGGGCGATTCTTGACATTGGGAAATATTCTTTCAATTTTCGCGAAGGCACTCCAGCCGTCAAAGAAAAAGAGGAGAAAAGCGTTTGTCGTTGCAGAAAGATATCGACATTAAACGCGTAAATCTTTCACTCTATCATTCCCAGGATCGACAGCCTCTTCCAACGAACTCCGCCGCTCAGTTTGCGATGCGGATCCAAACGAAGGGTCTGTGAAAGTGGGAGGAGGCACATGAGCAGCCGCAGCTGCAGCTACATTCTCTAGCAGTGTAGATAGGCCTTGCTTATCCTCCCCCTCCCCACCACATTCTCCTGGCATTTTCCTCTTCGGAATCGCTCTCACTTCAAGCTCCGGCGACCCACCATGCGTTTCATCAAGTAACGCAGACTGGCGCCGGTGAAGTTCCTCGAGGCGCTCCACGGGGTTCTGTAAGTTTCCAGTATAAGTAGGTCACTCCAAGGAGTTGCACGAACGCATCGATCGTGAGACGCACCCAGTTCTCCTGTGATGGAACACCAGCGGCAGGCGGCAGGTTATCATCGCCTTCTCCTCCTTTTCCTCTTCCAGTCTCGGAATCCAACTCGTCTATATATTGCGATCTTGGGACAGGTGCGGGTGTGACAGGGAGGCTGGGCCGCTCTACCTCCGTGGGAAAATCTGTGAGCCTTAGGCTGGGCCTTCGACGCTCGGTTTCTCTCGTCGTGCTGGTTGCTCCAGCTTTTAAGACTTGGACTTGTCCCCTCCGGGGCCTTTGGATGGCACGCATGTATCTCTCGATTTCGGGGACTTCGTCCCATGCGTTCGAGCGAACGTAGCTTAGCCACGGGTCTTCGGAAGGTGGTGTGCCTACTGACGCTGGTCCTCCGGAGTCGACTATTCCACCTTCGCCTTTGGCTAATAGTTTCGAATGTGATTCCGTTATTGCACCGGGTTCTGCCGATTCGTCCAGGAAAACACGTGTGGGTTTCGGGGCGTAAGCTTCCCATGGGAATATGGGGGCTAGGCTTTTTGTTTCTGGTTGCTTGGGGGGCACTTGGTAGTACATATCTTTGGGGGCTTCTGGGTATGATTTTGGTGGTTGGAAAAGTTGCATGTCCTCCGACATAGTGTATGTATGTGAGGGTAAACTGGATGCCTCGGGTTTAGAATCCACGGGGGGAGGTGCTCTGTGATTTTTCTGTCAGTATTTGCATTATTTGCGTGTACGGTTTCGGGCTTCTCTTCTTTAGATTTGGCAATGCATACCGGGAAGGGTCCCATTCCGTCCTTGGGGGAATGAATGACAGCTCTGGAGCTTCCTTAGGTGGCTCAGGGCCCTGGAAAGGGGCGGTAATTTGTTCAAATTCTGGCGGCTTTATCTGTTCAGTTAACTTCTGTGGGAGATGTTGATGTATAGATACGTCCGTTACGTCAGCAATAGGTGGGCCTCCAAGAATTGACACTTCCTTCGAATCGGAAGGAGCATCAGGAGGATAAGGCGGAGAAGGTCGGTAGGCGGATACATGTTCTTCACCATGGACATATTGTGGGACAGCGCTGATGACAAAATCATGACTTCTTTCAGGGGTTTTACGTTGAGGGGGAGGACTAATTGGCCTGGCTGCAACTGCACCACTTTCCAAAACTGTAGCATTATCAATTATATGAGGAACTTCAGAGAGGCGAGAGGGCTCAAAGCCATGCGGTTCATCACGTTGTTGGATGGCCCCATAAGCTTGAGTTTGAACTCTATTATCAATTATATGAGGAACTCCAGGGAAGCGAATGGGCTCAAAGCCATGCGGTTCATCACGTTGTTGGATGGCCCCATAAGCTTGAGTTTGAGCTCCAGGTTCAACTTCAACTTCAACTTCAACCTCAACCTCAGCGGGAGCGGGAGCGGAAGGATCGGGGGAGTAGGTATGAGTCTGTGGATAAACTTGCGCATAGGGTATCTCAGGGGCATGCATTCTTTCCAACGGTTCAGTTGGCTCACGATCCGTTTCTTGCATATGGGGCCGATCCCAATCATGCCCACCGGACCATACGGGAGTATACTCTGCATGAGCTTTAGATGTTCGTCCGGCAGCCTTCTGTTCCGTTATTTCAGCTCTCGCTGTAGGCTGAGGAGTTGGTTTGTCCTAAGGCGTAATCAGCAATATTTTCATCAATCCCCAAAGCACATACACTGATGGACGCAATTCATACATACCACCGGTCTATAATGTCTATCATACGTAGCCCACCACCTCCCCAAAAGTTGATTATACGGACTCTCCAGTGGAAACGCCTGCCTGGGGAGATTCCACGGCTTCCGCATGCCAATATAATGCACCAGACTAATAGTGCTGCCAAAATGGCGGAACGCCGGAATATACTGATAATGCCCACTCGGCGTACAGTTATATGCAAAGCTCAATCTATCCCATTTCCCAAAATGCATATTCAGCAGGCCCTGGTCTGCTCCATCAAAGCTAATCCCTCGCTGGGCAAGAGCAAGGAGGGAGTAATAATCTTGCATATTGGGACGGAGCACCATGAGCCCAGTATTAAAACAGTCTGGCCAGCCAATATCAGGTACGGCGGCAAAATGGGTATTGAGCTTGAGAAGCTCGTCCGGGGCTCGTAGAGATACGACATCTGCGTCGATGTACACGATCTTGCTGTATTGGGTTTGTCTCCAGAGCTCAATTTTGGAGAAGGTCGATATTAGATCTGGCCTGTCCATTAGGTAAAGGTTTGCAGGGCTTCGATTGACGAATCGAGTGATTGGGATTATATCGTTGTAGATGGTCTTTGTAAGTGTTTTGTTTTTAGTGGCAGCAGTTAATAACATATTGCCAAAGAAACAAAAGAGTTAAAAAGAACCTATTAAAGGAAAGAAATGTAATACTTTTAGCTCATCGATGGTCGAAATTTTGAGGGAGTCCAGTGTAACCAGCACAGCGAGCTTTGCTTTGGAGCCATTGTCTCGTAGCGAATGGGCGAGCACCATTGCACCTAAAAGAATAGCAAAATCATGATAAGCAGAAGACCGGAAGCATTAATTGCTCAGCATGAATAGCCAGCCATGTCATTATTTACCTGGGAGGTAACTATCGCTGAGAAGCATCTAGACCCAGCGCTGGTTAGTGGCCCTTTCAGGTACCCGTAACATTCCCGTAGATATGAACTTACGGTGCAATAAACCGCTTCACCTGGGTCTGCCATGGTGGCGGCGGTGGTGGCGACAGTTGCGATTGGCGCCTAGGGTAGAAGGTTGGCTTGTGAAGAAGATGGGGAAAATATCGAGGAGGGCATGAAGAGGGCAGATTTCAAAGAACTTCTCCGGCTTTATATACCTATTTATTTGGGTACCCTTTAAGGCCGGTTAGCTATACTGTATTCATTCAAATTCAAGCTTCAGGAAGCTTGCCCCGCAATTCCGTGGTGAAACCAGAAAACGAGTTAAAAGTGGCCAGCTCCAACTCACCTCTATTTTTACCCGCAGTTATATTGCTGTATTTCTGGCATCTGAGGACATTATTTAGAAAGACAAAAAGATGCAATGGCCTCTGAATGGGCCGTGTCGTTGTGTGAGAGAAAAGAGGAGAGAGAGGGGAAATTTTCCAGTTTGTTTTGTTTTTTTACAAGGCCAGCCAGAAGGCGCCGGATTCCTACGGCAAATGGACAGCATTACAGGGGGCGTTTAATTAGAAAAAAAATATGGATGTCATAGAGCCCAGGCCTATGTTCGTATGTTCTTATGTAGGTGCCTGCAGAAGAACGTGAGAGACGGCAAGTTAAGGAGTAGACACTTGGCCTTGAGCTTGATAAGATATATTAGATTAATGCATACAATTTGATGATAATCCGTCCATCCTGTTCGTAATGCACTTTCTGATCAGGCATTAAAAAAATCATGATCAGATTCAATTCCATCTTCATTTCTCATGAATATTTAATCTCAACTTCTGCAACACATGAAGAAAAATTTTCAATTCCAACATAAATGATCATATTATAAATCGCTTATAGAATTCCATCCAAATTCAATTGAGCACTTTGCCATCCTGTTCTGCATAAAACAAAAAAACAAAAAAAAAGAAAGGGAAAAAACCCACCCCCCATCCACAATTTATAAACATAAGTACAGGCAGCATCAGTATCATTCTCATCCCATCCATTCATTCATTTCTTCACTGTTACAACAGCGCCAGGATACACCTCAGCAATCATCGCGCCAACATCCCCCTTCTCACCACCAACAGCCCACCCCACCGCCTTCTCAATAGCCACGCGCCCTTCCACCTCCATTGGTGAAAAATGCGCCGTCCGCGGCAACATCACCAACTGACTTCCATGCACAAGGTAATCTGCAATCCCTTCTAGCATCACAAGCGGGTCCAACGCAGTGTCTTGCTCTCCCCATAAAATCGTCGCATTTGCCCGGAGCGCTCCTGGGGGTCCGTCTTGCATAGCCATCCCGGTGCTGGTCCGTCGTGGCTCCCCAAGGCCGTACAGGGCCGAGATTATCTCGAGTGACTTGTGCCAGGTGCCTACTGCGGTGCCGTCGCGGTAATAGGAGGCCGTGTCGCCGAAGTTGCCTATTTCGATGCGTCGGGCGACGCTGGGTGGGTACTGTTCTCCGTCCTCTGTTGTGGTTTTGAATTCTGCGGCACCGGGGCCGAGTGTGCTGGCCATGGATTCCTCGGCGTCTCGAACGGTAAATTCACCCACCTTCCCTGCTGCCTGGACATGTATCGTTTTCAAGAATGAATAGTTGCCCCCACTGGCAAGGTAACGTACCATGGGCATAGGTATCTGGAACGCAAAAATATAGTCAGAGAGGGTCAGTTGGCGAAACAGCGGCTTCAGCCTAGATATTGCCCGTAGGAGAAGGGTGTGGGAGTGGAATGGGTTCCGTAGGAATGTCTTGAACATTTTCTCCGAGGATTCCCATGCGTGAGCGAGATTTGATTTCGCTAATGGTAGCTGTTTTTATTGTTTTGATAACATTAGCCAGCTGGGAAAGGGGGTTTAAAAAAGAAGAAGAAACAACCTCACAAAAGCGAAACGTACCAATGGACCATTTGTCAATATAAACCTATCCGCCAACCGCGGTGCTTCCGATGCCAGACGAAAACCCAACAGAGCACCCCAATCATGCCCAACGTAAATAACCTTCCCAGCATGCGGCTTCTCATCCGCAGGTCCAACATCCTCATAATCATCATCTGTATCAATCCCATACTTCCGCCTAATAGCAATGATGAACTCAGCAAGATGTTCCATGACCTCTGCCGCACCGTACTTTGGCAGCGAATCGGTCCCGCCATAGCCCGGCAAGTCCACGGCGACGACAGTGCTGCGCTCCCACAGTGGTGGCGACGGCAGAATATGTCGCCATACCGCCCAGCTGTCCGGGAAGCCGTGGACGAAAATGACAAGCGGCTTGCTTGTTTCCGTTTCTGTTGCTTCTAGCCTTGGCGATGATATATCTGTCGAGATGTGGTCATTGGAGACGTAATGGAACTTGAAACCGTCCCGCAGGGTTATGAAATGGTGGGAGAACCCTTCCCATTTCTTTGAGAGGTTCCAGAGGCGGTCCTTTGCTACATTATTTTATTAAAAAATCTAAATTAGTCAATTGAGTCCATATTGATATTGATATTGATTTCTTTTCCCTCAGAAAGAATTAAACGTAACTAGGCGAATCGTAATTCTAAGGCAGGTAGAAATCCCCTATTATATGGATATCCTTAAAATGAAGCAGACATGTTATCCTTACCCAGTAATAGCTCCAGCTTCTCCTTCTCCGTCGATCGACGGAAGAAACTCCCTGCCCATATCGCAAGGACTCCATACTTAAAAAATGTGTAGAGCCCGTAGAATGCACCGAGGGTCATGAGTAGACCACTGATTAATGGTGAGAATTTCCCCATGGTTTCTGATTGGCCGCAGCTCGCAGCTCAAATCCAACGGGGTTTAGTGGGGGGAGGGAGGAGGGGGAGTATCCCTTTTCCAATTGCGGCGGTATATATCAGGGTAGAATAGTAATGACGATGGGCTGCGAACACACAATGTGGGTATCTCGGTATTCGGTAGGTAGATATAATAGAAGAGAAGGAGGTGAAGAAAATTGAGGGAGGCAAGAAGATATAAGGAGAAGAAATAAAATAGAGACAGAAGAAGGTAAGTTAGTTATTCCCGTCCGTTCATTCAATTCTCAGCCCACATATCCTACCCACTCTACCATGCGCAAAGGCGCTTTATATAGCTTTTTTATTATTTATCTTCGAGCTGCTTGCCCACCACAGGACCAACAGCAAACCTCAGAATCAGGACCTAGCGCATCAGCCCCTGCCTAGTCCTTTTGCTGAGGTCCACAGATGCTTAATAACGCCTTTTTTTTTTGAAGCTGGCTACTTCTGTACAGGGCTGGGTAGATACCGGGTCAAGCCTTCTCGCAATTGAGTCTAACTATACTTAGGTATGTACCTAGGTACCTAGGTAATAAAGGGGTTGGTTGGAGAAAAAGCGTGCTTTTTTCTTTGCGAGGTAGCCCTAGTTTGCGAGCAAAACTTGCAGCCTGTACTCCGTAGTTGTAGTTGTAAATAGTTGAAGCTGAAGCCAAGTCGGCAATAAAGAATGTTGATGCCTAACTTACCTATTAGTTATGAAGAGGAAAGGAGAAGAATAGAAGAATAACTGCTATCTTTCCTACCTCAGGTAGCTAGCTTTTGCCAGCAATATTCAGTAGGGCAGAGCTTTGCTTTGTTCGGATTTCCGTAAGAGACGATGTGGGATACCTAAATAATGATAATGAGAATCATGATAATAATGATAATGAATCGAAGTCTGTGAAAAAGGGGGTTGATATGCCCAGCTGTGTGGGGGCCAAGGTTTGCCTCGATGGCGGGAAGTGACGTCAGTGTTTGGTTTTGCAGGCACAGTGGCTAATAAACTCTAATCCTTCAAATTCAAAATCCCGGCTCTAACTCAGCTACATATAGATATAGAGATAATGATATCTATCTGTGATCATCTCACTGCAGGCATAATTTTTCAAAGTCACTTGCACAAGGCTACGATCAATCTATGAAGGGGATGAAATAAAAAAGGGCGGGGATGTTTGTTCAGAGTAATGAAAAAAAGATTTGTATGCATTAATCCGTACCTTTAAAAATCAGCTGTTTCTCTGTGCAGCATCCGGTCCAATTATTTTACAGAGCCTAGTAATCCCTGGAACCCGAAATAATATTTTCACACACGACAAATATAACAGAGAGCATCGCAGCCCCTCTAGCCTGAGATATCTGACACGCCGAGATCATTTTTTTAAAGAAAAGTAAGTAGACCGCGCACCGTCTCCGCCTCATATATGCCGGATGAAAAACCATATAAATAAACAGGGTATATGTAGGAGAGGAATGGAATAGAGGAAAAGGGGATATGTGGGGCACAATTAAGTATCCGCGGGGGGGGCGGGGAGGGGAGGGGACGGAGAGAAAGTAAATAGACATATACACGAATCATAGTGACAATAAACAGGTGAAAGAAAAGCAAAAAGGTTCATACAAGAAAAAAGCAAGATTCAACGCAATAAATGCTGCAAGTTCACTACACCACATGATGCTGGAGGATGAGGGGGAGTTTAAGGGGGACCGTGAGGAGAATAATATAGTAGATAGCAAGGTAAGAAAGACATTAACAAAAGCAAAGAAAACAAAATATGTGCGTGTAGACTCAATAGATAAAACCTTCAAACCAACCAATGCATCAGGCCTCATGTTCATAGGAATTGGATTAGGGAGAAAACCCTATGTTTTCCCTATTATCATCCACAATTCTCCCATATCTAAATTGTACGTTAGCTATTGCTCGGGCTTAAAAGCAAAGAAGAAAAAAAAAAGAATGAAAGGGGTGGGCTGGGGTGGGACTGGGGCTGGGGCTGGGGTTAATATGGCCGAACTCACTCTAATAACAACCGAAAAAAATAAACCTCAAGATCATCGTTTCGTAACGCTGAATGCGCCCACTCCTTCCCTTGCTTCGCCAATTTTCCGGCAATGGACCGTCCCTCCTCCTCCATAGCAAGATATCGTACAGCTTCCAGGTGCTCATCCCCGCGCAAGCTCAGGGGCACATAATGCACCCATGCCCGTAACCATTCATCATGCCACTCCCGGAAAATCGCAAGCTTATACACCAAGCTATTACTATGCAGGAAGGCATAATAGCGGCCACTAAACGCATTTCCATCAATGTCGGCGAGATGCTTGTACTGCCACGCATCCTGTTGACCGGCAGGTTCCACCACGTCGAAAAACTCGGCTTGCGCCTTGCAGTCTTCCGGATCGCATTGGCCGATATGGCTAAACTTGACATCGAAAATGCCTTTGAATTTTCGCCGTGCGACGTCCTTGAGGGACCATGTATTATCTTCTCCAGCGGCGGTGATGGATCTTTCGTAGACCTTGGCCGTATCCCAGCCGTTTATCCTTTTAACAAATAACTGCCGGTGCTGCCGTCGCCAGCCCCCTGCTCTTGAGAAGCCGCCCGTTGTCGATCCGCGCCAGTACATTTGTTCCTTCTTATCATCCCATTTCAAATCCTTGTCAGCCTGGTATGGAACCTTTTGAGCCCAATACCACGGACTTGGATACAGAATATCTTGAAAACTAGACACCTTGCTCTGCGAGAAGATAGGGAACAGGTCATGGACGACATTAAAGGCATTGGGGCGGTCGAAGAACCCAAACGTATAGCGGAGGGAAGGGGTAAGGCATATATTTGAGAAAGCAGTGGTGTTGTAAAGAAAGCCAAGCTCCGAGTAGGAGTAAGCAGTGATATTGTCGGCAGCAGTTTCTTCGAGGCTTCGTGAGGGGCTATCCACGGGGCAGGACATGCGCGAGATTGTCCATGCGGGCTGGTGGGCAAATCGATTAAATCGTGTGGTCCTGACCTCGTCGACCCTGTCACCACTGTTCATGTCCTTGGGCCGCGGCGACCAGGAATTCTTAGGGTAGGCATTTCCAAAAGCCCTTGGCAGCGCTCCATCCACGGCACGAACCACCAAGCGCTGTAGGTCGTCGTATGGAACAATCACTCGGGGCTCATCATGCACGTTAAAGGCCAGATCCATATCAGGCAGGTATTTGACGAATGACGCCAACATATCCCCCAGCGCCGTCTGCTTCCACATATCACTCTCACTCCCACCCGTTATTTTAGAAACCTTGCCATTCCGGATCAGCACAGCGATAACCCCGTTATCGAAACCAATAACCTCCTTCGCCCTGCTCCGGATTAATTTGGGCTCCAGTCCCCAGAACGGCAGAAGAGAATGATATATCGTATCGTACTCGTCAACCAGCTGCACACCGCGTTTCTGTGCGAACTTGAACCACTCGTCGAATTTGGGCGGGGGAGGCATCTTATAGCGGCGGCGGTATTCGTCTACCGCATCCTTGAGCGTCCTGGATTGTTTCGCACGTACATTGTCGAACTTTTTATTCGCATTGTTGACCAGCTGGGCGATTGGATGGGATTTTCCCGTGACGCCCTCTGTGGCGATGGGATTTTCGTGTGGGCTGTTTTGCTGCTGTTGTTGGTGTTGAGAGTCGGCATTTTCGAAGCGGTTGTCCGTTGATGTGAATGAAGGCTGATTCTTCTTTCCGTTTTTTCCCCCTTTGCCAACTGGTACTGGATGCCCCAGTAGCATCAACGAAAGCCCGACGAGGCAGACGATCGCCAGAAGGACGACTAACCGTTGCGTTCGCATTCCCAATTGACAGGTAGAGATCCAGACATGCGTAGGGCAAAATGAGGCGGCATTCAAGAGGATAGGAATGGCATTTTTTCAGGGATGGCGTAGAAGGGAAGGTAGGCAGGCCGGCGGTTATGGGGGAGAGGGATGATGCGGCGTGGACAGTTGTGTTGATTTGATTCAGGATGCCGATTTGCGCGACCAGAGAGATTTTATATCCATGGATTATTCTGCCGAATTGCAAAGGGCGAGCTTGAAACGTATCCAGGATCCCAGTCGAGATCCCGTGCCAGGCAGTAAAAATTAAGACACGTAGGGAAAGTCCCGATCGACCTCGGGATGAAACCAGATACCTATTGTAGCCAGTAGGTAAGTAAATATCTTTTGTAGCCAGCAGGTAAGTTATAGCAGGGTTGTTTAGCCGCTTGAAGGTTGAGCAGGTTCGTCCTTTTGAACCGCTCTTTTTTGCTGTCGTTCTATAATATACGGAGTAGTATTCCCGTTCACTCAACTCACAGCCTCACAATTCCACAAGCTCATAGATGAGTATATAGACGACAAACCAGACAGTTCAGGAAGATTCAATCTTTTGCTGGTGCTGCTAATGCTGTTCGTGTTGCCAATTTTTCTCTTCTCGTGGGTTGCTGTCTGCTAGTTTGCGCCGGAGAGGTGGTCAGTGCCCCAAGGGTGAAGGGAGACAGACCCTTGACTGATCCATTGATGAATGATGAGTAACCAACCAAAATGGCGCAAAATGGCCACCGGGGGCGCTTCTATGGGTAAAAGCAGCGTTGACTTGCAGCGGTGACGAATCGACTGGGATTAGACGACCGCCAAGGCTCTTAGCGGAAGCTTTAACCGCGATGGGTCGGAATGAGAAAATCCCATGATATTAGATTAGGCCCTAGGTCTCGACGTTTAAGAAGGATAGAGTGGTAATAATCCACCTAATGATCCACCCAGATGTCAGTTTTGTTGATGTGCTTAAAGTTATCTCAGGACTTTATTATAGGTTATATCTGAGTTATATACATAGTTGACCTTGCCTACGGACCGTATATACATAGAATGATAAATCTCCACATTTGACGCTATGTACACTAATAAAGGTTAAATCTTGACACTCAAGTATTGCCAGTAAAGAATATGAAGTATTCTCTTACCACAGCTGTATCCATGTGATATATACTCACTAAACGACCTTATACAGTGCGACCGAACACGGCCTTAGAATGGGGATGATAACTTGAGTGTAGTATGTATTGTATCTTGACCTACAGAGTATATTACCTAGGTATGTCAATACAAATGTCGAAGGTCCATGCCAGAAGCTCGTGCCCACGCTAGTATATTATGGATGGCCCCGGGGATATTATGGTACTTAATAATATTCCGTAATCCGTAGGTTGTAAGATAGCTTAGTTACCTTATAAAACATGTACGGAATATATCCATCCAATCAACAAGTTAAGCCACCACCACTAATGCTAAAAAAAAAAGGACATCTATCCTTCGAACCTCTTCCAACCAAGGCTGGGGCAACATTGGAGGTCGGGCAAGAAGACGTGGTTGCATCTATGCGGCGGGCGTTTTTTTGTCCCCGCCCGGAGAATTATTTCGTGCTGCTTCCTTGGAAGTCTAGAAGGCACTCACCAACCGTCCTCGGGTGGTATAACCCTGGATCCAACGATCCAACCTTTTTTTCTTCTTCTTCTTTTGAGGATATTGTGGTAGTATAGTTTGCTGACGTTGGATATCTGGAGTTCAAGGCGCTTTTTATTATTAGAACTTACTACATCCATGGATTCCTTTCCTATTGAATTTTTGATCTATTTCCTGGTGAATGATTGTTGGTCTAGATTTTTTTTATGAAGAGAGCAGAGTTGTATTGTTAAAAAGTTACTAGGGACGGACTAATAGCTACCTTAAAAAATTTTAAAAAAAAGACTAGCTAATTAATACTAATTAGAATGGCTCTAATAATGGCTCTCGTATTGGCATGCATCTCAGGGTTGTTTACTGCGTAGCCCGGTGGTATTCAGGAGCAACACAACCCCCCCCTGTCTGTTGAAGACGAGCCAAGAATGCACGGGTCTCAAGAATAAAAATGAACAAACAAAACCAAACCGAAATATCGCAATATTAATACCGAGACACCAGACTCCGCCGTGGCAAAGTTTCGTGTTTTCATTTCAAACGGGCGCTCCACGGAAAACACAACTCGTCGGGAACGCGGCGTATAGCCTGCACTTCCCTACCCTTAACAATCTCGAAGAGGGGGGATTTCTAGGAGGAAAAATTCTTCTAACCCTTTTGCGAAAGAGTTGAAATCATAGTCTGTGCCCCTTGTTGGAGAAGAACATGGATTGTTTAATGTGCCGCGACTGGCCCGTCTTCTCGTCAAACAGGGAAAACCCGTAATGGGCGGCGTTTGGCGGTGTGTAGACTGTCCCCAGGTAAGGTTGAGTTAGAAAAAAAAACATGTCCCGTAACAATAGTTATATGCAGCAACAGGGATAGCGCCGTTTGGCATGGGCATGAACTTACGATGGAGAGAAATGGCGAAATTGTCAGGGTCAGGGTTGGAGATTTTATGCAGGCCGAGCTTTTTTTTTGTTTAAACCAGGTTAGTTTTTGCTTTTCCCACAAGTTTCCAAAAATAGGATGGAGGGGCTTTTTTCTTGTCCTAACCTTATCTGACATGTAGGTGACTTGATTTTCTTTATATATGGTGTCCTTGGTGACGCTCAGGGGCGATGGCTCCCCTTTTCTAAGCTTGTCCTCCTCTGGCCAGGCGTATAACGTCTCTCGTAGGGATCCCTTCAGTATCTGTGATGAAAAAGTATTATCAGTGAGCATTTCCCAAGGCGAAAAACAAAACACACGGGACACCACAGTGAGCGCCACTAACCTTCATCACACAATGAGCGTTGGCATGGTCATGGATAGCGCTTCCCTTTCCAGGGCTCCAGACGAGAATCAGCTATTTCCTGACTGTTAGCACGCTCGCCCCCGCAACACAGCGGGCAATCGATCAATCAACCAATCAATCCAAACATCCCTACCACCTCTATTCAAAGACTCACCAGATTACATTTGCCATTGCCTTCATCAACAAGATTCCTCGTGTATGCTCTTCCGGCATCGCCAAAGGCATACCGTTCCCACTCGTCCTCGTTCGAGGTATAGCCCTCCATGAGCTTTTGGATATGCATGGGATCGACATCGTCGGAATCTAGACCCGAGCTAGGGCCAAGAACTATATTGAGATCATTGACCAAGGTGTGGAAGGCATCGGTAGGGGCAGTCGGGGAGGTGTCGCCGTTCTCGAGATATGGCATTGTGAAGGATTTGTTTGGGAGCTGAGACTGAATACGTAGAGATAGAAGTGTATATATATATATAGCAGATCAAGGGGGAGATGATCCCTCGGAATGGTCTAGGTAAATTACGGCAGAATAGGTATAAGGCAATAATACAACGCTGCAAAGAGGAGGAGGAGGAGGGATGGAGAGATTGGATCACGCGGGGGGAAAACAGAGACTGAGCCGAACAGGCAGTATATATAAAATGGACGACTATTAAGGTAGTGAGAGGAGCTGCGTTGGTTGCTACTGCGTTTGAGGAAATAAGCGGTTAGAACGAACGATACACGGTGGCTACTTGACTCAACGTTCTACCGAAGATGGAAAGGGTTCCGCGGCATGAAGTGTGCCGGATATGCCCCATATAAATATCCTATCCAATGCCCTGAACGGCCTACTGGAACTCCGGCACGCTTTAACCTAAAATTCCCCAGTCTTGGACGGCCAATCCCCGAGTCTTAACCTAGTCAATCCGATACTAAGCGGCCACCGGAGCTCTTCGGGCCGATATTCCATGTGACTCTGAATCACTGACGCCAAGCCTTCCCAAGCAGGTGGTATAAGCGGATGACTAAGCTTGGTTTCTTTTTGAAGATTCCATCCATCTCAAAACTCTCTCGAGAAACTAATATCACATTCAAATTGATCCCGAACTCCACACAACACCTCTAATAGAAAGTCGGGCTATATAGATAGAGCTGGTCTCTTCAGCTTTTCGATCCCTCATTTCAACAACCCTCTACTTAGAAAAGACGAAAGTCACAAATCCGCAACCATGTCGACAACTGTGGACAAGGTCTGTCTTCCTTCAACATCCCCCCCCCACCTCCCCCGCACCCTGAACAAACCTGGGTATACGTGCCGACTAACACATTATGGCACCCATTAGATCAAGGAGATCGAGACCGAAGTAAGCCCTTCCACCCCATGACCGTTCGGAAGCTGGGGCCCTCCCCCGAAGCTAACCACCCTATAGATGGCTCGTACTCAAAAAAACAAGAACACGTCGTATCATTTAGGTGCGTTTTGCGCATGGATATTGTGAGATTGGAGCGGGGTAGGCCGTGGAGATACGCGGAACTGATGGGCTGATGGGCTAATGGGTCATATCTATTATTGCAGGACAACTGAAAGCTAAGCTTGCGAAGCTAAAAAGAGAGCTTCTTACTCCTTCCTCTGGTGGTGGCGGTGGTGGCTGTAAGTTGTTTCCTTCCCCTTTCTTTCTTGTTTTGTCGTCGTCGTCGTGGATGCATTTCAACTGACAGTTTTTTTCTTTTCCACTTCATCAGCTGGTTTCGATGTTGCGCGTACTGGTGTAGCCAGCGTGTATGTTCCGAACCCGATTCCAGGATGTGTTGACATCATTTCCTTAACTGACTTTTGCCTTTTGTGAAAAGAGGGTTTATTGGCTTTCCATCTGTCGGGAAGAGTACTTTGATGAGCAAAATAACAGGGCAACATTCTGAGGGTACGTCGAAAACCAATGCATAATATGCCTTTTACTTGGTGCAGGAGGGTTTCTAACGGATTTTCTTTTTGGCAGCTGCCGCCTACGAATTCACGACTTTAACGACTGTTCCTGGCCAGGTGATTTATAATGGCGCGAAAATTCAAATGCTCGATCTTCCTGGTATCATCCAAGGTGCAAAGGATGGCAAAGGTCGAGGTAGGCAGGTTATTGCCGTTGCCAAAACCTGCAATCTTATTTTCATCGTGTTGGATGTGAACAAGCCCTTGACGGATAAGAAAGTTATTGAAGCGGAATTGGAGGGCTTTGGGATCAGGATTAACAAATCTCCACCGAACATCGTATTTAAGAAAAAGGACAAGGGTGGGCTTTCCATCACGAGTACAGTGCCCCTATCGCACATTGATCATGAAGTAAGTTGGCTCGGTGTGTATTTTGCAGGAGTGAATGTTTGCTCATGGGTTTTATTAGGAAATTAAAGCAGTGATGAACGAATATCGAATTTCGTCCGCGGACATTGCGATTCGGTGTGACGCAACAATTGATGACCTTATCGACGTGCTCGAGGCGAAGAGTCGGAGTTACATCCCCGTTGTCTATGCCTTGAACAAGATCGATTCCATATCCATTGAGGAATTGGACCTCCTCTACCGTATCCCGAACGCGTGCCCTATAAGTTCTGAGCATGGGTGGAACCTTGATGAGCTGCTCGAGCTAATGTGGGAGAAACTCGATCTCAGGAGAGTCTATACAAAACCCAAGGGGAAAAATCCAGATTATACCTCCCCTGTCGTTCTGCGGAATAATGCTTGTACCGTTGAGGACTTTGTAAGTTCTAACTCGATTTCTCATGTTGGGGAAGATGTTATTAGGGGGCGGGTCCTATATAGCACCAAAGCTAACTGTGTTTTCCACAGTGTAATTCCATTCATAAAACCATCGTAGATCAATTCAAACAGGCAATCGTTTACGGTCGCTCGGTCAAGCATCAACCGCAAAGAGTGGGGCTCAGTCATGAACTTGCGGATGAGGACATAAGTATGCAACAAACTCCGTTTCACCCTCCTACCTCTCCTATCTGACCCAATGCTAACATATCCAAAAAAATTGTACAGTCACAATTATCAAGCGATAGAGATATCAAGCAGCCAAAAAGCTACTGCGAAAAAGAAAAGAAAAATGGACTGGCTATCAGGACAGGCAAGCAAGCCAATTCAACGGAGCATAATTATTTTGTCCACCCCATGAACCAAGGCCAACCAGGAAGGGCGGGAAAGAGCCAAGATATCCGTCTATCTACGTTGGACGAACAAGAACGAGCCAAAACTATATGTTTTTTCTTTCTTTTTCTCTCCCTTTTTTGATGATGCTCGATGCGCGAATCGGCGCCACAAAACAAACCCCTTTTCTCGGCCGGGACACACGGTCCAACATACAAAGGAGCTTGGGCTAGGGCAATAATGATAATGATACCCTTCTCCCCCCATGGGAAGCACAATGTCAAGGGAAAAGGGAAAATAACCAAAAGTTTGTGTCCAATTCAGCTAAGGACGGTTTTCTTCCTTCCTTTCCTTTCCTTTTCTTTTTTCTTTCAACTTTCAGTTCTCAATTTTCAATTTCCATCTTTTTGTTGGATTTTAGACTAGATTTTATACCCAAATGCATTTAAAGCCTTGTGTACTCCCTACTACTGTACACAGCGTTGTCGTCCGTCGGGACTATTATGGAGAATGCATCTGGCACTTTTTTCAAGGAGTGACATGCATGTTATTTGGGGTAGATGGCGAAAAAATTGGAGGAAAAAAATAACAGCCGGTTCGGGTGTATTGCTCATGTTGGTATCCGGTTGGCTTACAGGAAACAAGGAGCAAAACAAAGGATTTTATGCGGATTTTATTGTCTTTTGTTTTTGTATATACTTCTGTAACAAATGTTTGTACATGTTTTCTCAGTGTACTCCGTACGTACGCATCTTATTGCATACGTTTTTTGGGAAATGAATTATTGTAAACCGTACCTAGATGTGAGTATCAATTATCGTCATATTTTATGCAAGGGTGCAACAGGCTCAATGCGCGCTCTCTATATCTTTTCGACCCATCCACGCATACACCAATCCATCCATCATCCCAAGTCTCGGATGGGCTGTTTAGTTACACGTTCCAGTAAGCGTCCGAAAAGCATGGATATTTCAAGAAAAGAAGAAAAGAAAAGGGAGGGCTGGTTGGGCAGAGCACAAAGATCGGACCCCTTTTTTTCGCTAGCCATGAGCGAAAAGTGTTGAAAAAAGAGTAAAAAATCGAACAATGAAAACAACCTGGCTCGGCATCTTCCCCCCCACCATGTACTCTGTAGTCGTTCAACTTCTTCGCTTTTTGAGGCCCTTTTTTTCCTTCTCCTTCATATTCTTCCGTCCCTCTCAAAGAGTGAGTCCGCAGGACTTGTGTTTTTACTACCTACAATACCTACGTGCCTAGGCATCTGCTTCATTTTTTCCACCTTGGAAAGAGCCATGCGTTCTGCAAATTTATATATATATATATATATATATGGAGAGGATATCCACTTCAAGTCATGGACCATTCGTGTCTGCCCATCTACTTTTAGTGGGCGTTTGAATAAAGAGAAAGAAAATGAGTTGAAAGTTGAGCTAATTTACATATTTCCATTAACTCTTCTTTGGGCCTTCCCTTTCCTTTCTTTCCCATGTTTTTATTCTAACCCCTCTTCTCAAATTTTTATCAATTACTTTCCTTTGGCGAAGAAACGGCTGACCTGAACTGCATGCACAAAGCCGTCGACACAATACCCCTTACTTATCCTCAACCCAGCTACCAGATTTACTTCAGTCTCTGGGTATGGGATTCCATCTTTGGTTTCTTTTTCCACCTCACATGAACCACAACGCTATCTGGGCATTGTTGAAAATAGGAAGCAGGCGGGGAGAGGAGAGAAAGGAAAAAAGAAAAGAAAATGTCAGCCTATCGATTGGGTATATACCCGCGGCCTTCTCATGGCTAACTGTTCTCCTTTCTTTTCAAAAGCCGAGATTCACGGTCGGGGTTTGGTACTCCTTATCTCTCCCTCTTTCTCTCTGTCTCCCTTTGGCTTCGGCTCGTTAGTTACTTCGTTGGGATTCGTTCATGGACAGTTGGAAGGCGTCCGTTTAGTTAATATGGAACGAACTAAACCGATCCGAGGAATATCAAAGTTGGTAGCGTTACAATGCATACCCGCTCATCTCTATTTATTCTCTTCTTATCCCTTTTGTTTTTTCGTCACCTCACTCCCTATCTTATTTTTGAAAGATCAGCACACAAAATCATGATTGCCAGCTCTTCGACTATCTATCCTCAGGCAAGCAAAAGGGATGTTGTATTCGTTGCAGGCAGAGAGCTGTTGAACGAGACAGGAGAAATCAGCAGAAGACTCCTAATCAGTTGTTGAGAGATTTATTCCATTTTCTTCAATTTGGTCCGATTATGTCTTTGCTGCGGGAGCCTCGCAGCTTCTTCATCACCCTAAGGGACTATATATTTCCCCTTCTTTCTTCTCTCCAGGCATCTCATTCCGGACCTGAGGGATATCATTTTGTATCCCAATCGAGCCGAAATTTCATTCTAGGGTTCTGAAAACCCCAATCTCCATAACGAGCGAGATTTGGCGAAAATGTTTTGAACCATTTTGCCAGTAAAATAATAAGGCGAAGTGGTTATAAATTCCATTCCCTGGACATTGGGATCTCTGTGCCCAAGTTCACCCTATTAAAAAAAGAAACAAAGTTTCTTCATGCCGAAGCCCATCGGGATCAACTCCTAACATCCCAACTGAGGAGAATTGATGTCATTCATTTGCAGGGGCTCGGGGCTGCTGACAACAATTCCAGCGTATCATACCCAGCCATACATGGCTCTCATGCGAGGCTTCCCAGGGTGACAATAAAGATTTTTGGTAGCGGCAGTTGTGCCTAGTTGCCACCTAGCCTCCGTTATATAGATGTATCCATCGAGTAGCTCCGATATTAATATCGATTGCGATCTTTTCCCCCCATGCAGTCGGTATGCGCGCGCGTATAAAACCAAGAAGCTATATCCTGGTGCATTTTTGAATATCTAGATGCCCAACCACCCTGTGTTAGTTGCACCCCCGATAACCCCGAGGTATTTGTCCGTTGGAGATTCAAGCGTTATGTATGCGCAGGCCTGACGAATAATCGTAGAAGATAAAAAGGTCCAGGGAAAATATAGAGAAAGTTCTTTTCTTCTATGTAACTGTACGCGTGTTGTTACAAAAGTCAAAATCCTCCAGGGGGACCACTCGAGTCGACCTTTTGTTGCGGTTTAATCCAAAGGTCCACGAGCTTGTTCCTCGAATGAGAAACCTTATATCAGTAACGCAGGGTAAGTCTAGAACTCAACGGGACGGGGAGCCGGGTTTCTTGAAGTTGTTGTAAGACATCACATAAGCTTAATCAGAATCCATGGATGCTCTGTGCTGCTATGTAATGCAAAAGTTTGAAAAGGAATTTATACTTTCTTTAAGCCAGGGACCAGAACGCAAATATCGGACTTCAATTTCAGGGGGCGAATGCACTATAGACAATGAAAATGGCTGGACCTTTCCATTGGAGAGGGGATAGCAAGATAGGGGCTCTTCTTCAACTTTCTTGAACATGGTTTGTTCTACTCCAGTCAACTTCTCCTCGATCCCTATGAAAAATGCAATGATTTTTCCCTCTATTTTCTTCAGTCTTTAATCCACGAATTCATGTCGATGACTTCATACAACATTGAGAAAGGACGCCAGCTTGGGCTTGGCCTGCATTGAATGTCAGCCCTCCCCTGTTTATTTTGGGTCACCTTTCCCCGTTTTTAGCGCATTTCGCAGGTCAATTCGGCTTGGCATAACGGAGAAAGGTTTGATTCCTCCTTAACTTAGTTTAGTGACGGCTGATCCGATTGCTAGCTGGAGGAATGCCTCCATTCTGGCTTCACCAGCCAGCCATTAACGCTCGACAAAGGAAGAAAACGAAGCTTGCAAAGAGCGGAAAAAGATCAGCTTCAATTTTGCTCCTTCGCTTCCGGAAATAGCGCGAAGCCAGGTCGATCTCTTACATAATAACCGAGAAAAAGGGTGGGCTGGAAGAAAGGATCGGCAAGAGCGAAGGAAAGCAACAGCGGTGGATTTACCAGAAGATAATAAAACCGCGAGGCAATATTTTCCTTTGGTGAAACCCTCGCACCGTCGCATATTTTTCATAGATAGAGAAGCCCTCCGTAGATACACGGAGAAAAGAAGTTCCAATCGCAGACAAGATTCCTTTTTTGCGCGAGGAAAAAGCTGCATATCTCGCTAACCGAGAACTGCGGGGGGGTGTCATGTAGCTAGAGCCTAGCTACATATGCCTCGACGGGCAGCCTGGGTAGGAAGGGGCTTGTGTATGTTTCCGTCTTGGCCTTAATAACGGATAGGCGTGTCTCGAAATCCGCGTCTTGGGAAGAAGCGGGGAGACGGAAATCCCTGAGCTTTGAGTCCAGACCTGTCAAGGTTATGGATGTCCCAGGTACGGAGTTAAAGCCGTACGCATTTACAATTTTTGCGGGCTAGGTATTGGGTTTAATGAGGTTGAACAAAGAAATAAACTAGAAGAATAGGAATAGAGAAAAAACAGTGGAAAAGAAATATGCAATCGACCACGAATGGAAGGGGTATAAAATTTGGGCTCAATATGTTTTTGATATAATTTTATTTTCGCTGCTCCTTCGATTTTCTTCTTTCCAATTCATGCGTTTCTTGAGTCTTTCTTTTGGTTCCCATTTCCCTTGCGTTGTTGAATATTGTTCAATTGCCCGCAAAGATCTTGCCCGGAATGGAGCATAGATAGACGATCTTTGATGCTATTGAAGCTGTCCACCATGCGTCTTACATTTAAGTTGGTAGGTTGGGAGAAATGAGTGTCGGTCTGCTGGGGATATAAATTGTAAATTATCGCATCAGTTCAGAAAATCCCGACTTCATCCTGCGATGGGCATTAAGCTTCACCCACTCTTCTGGTAGCTGTCCGTAACATCATGTTGAGATATGTATTGAACAATATCCTATTCGTCCATGAAATATTTTGTTGAATATATGATTATAAACAGGACTCCTGCAGTCGCGGTGAGCTCAAGTTTGGATGTGTTGCCGCCCGGTACATCGGCGTATATTGCCGGCTGGGACCCCTTTTTTCCTTTGAGGGGGTTGCGCTTGGCAAGTTCGGGAAAGCGGGCAAAATATTAGCGAGTGCCCCTCCTTCAGCATTACCCGCAGATGGACAAGTATCTCCAAAAAAACTTATTTTGCATGGCCTTGAAAGCTCCAAAACGGCAAGGTAAACCTGGCTAGGTCTACGGAGGAGCTACTGTGACAGAGGCTTGAGGCGAAAAACGTGCCCGTATTCGTCCGTGAAAGGTTAGCAGATGGACAGGGGCTCAGGGAGGGACAGTCTTTGCGCAGGCGCGGCGGTCCACAGGATCGGCTTTAAACACCTCTCTTGAGTCAAGTGCTCTCTAGCGGCCTGAGGGTGACAGGGCTGATATGTGAACCATGGCTGCTGTGTTAATTTGACAGATCATTTTTGCCCAGCTTTTGAGCTGGTCAATTTTAGTTCCAGGCATAGCCTGTGTTAGCGGAGCTTGGACGGTCGATCAGGCCTAACCCAATAAGTTCGCATATAAACGAAGGCTGCTTAACTAGCTATGATAAGGTTATGCTCATGAGCAGATAGATTTTATACGAAGTATGCAGTTACAAATAAGCAGGAGACATGGATGTGTGGATGCGCTTATGTACAGTACATGCGGAGAGCTGAAAAGATCTTCGTGCATAGATTGAGAATGATTTTCATCCAGGAGCCCCAGTGCTCTTGGTGTCGGAATAGCATCTTGCTGCGGGATTGATATCCTGGGACGAGAAGAGGAGTGGAATGGGTTATATACGGTGCGTGGAACTAAGCAATATGGGGGTTGATACATGCAGCACCCCACTGCACCTGATCATGGATCTTTTATCTCCACACGCTGGCTCTTCACCCAGCTACAGCCTACAGCCGCCAACCACAACCCATCCTCATTTCTCGTCTCTCGCAGCGAAAATTTTAGCTCCTTGAGGGCGTCATGACTCAAAGGCCTAATATTTCCTAGACAACCTTGGAAGCGACTGGATTTTAGTCAGCCTTACTTACAATTTGCACCAAGATGGCCGCCCTGGCTTAAACGATATCCCTTTGCCTCGCTACATGTTACAGAGTCCACTAACATCCGTATATGTATATCTCGATTGCTTCGTGCCATGCGACTCAAATATGCGCGACAGCCAAAAGGAAAATGTATGCGACTTCGGATCGACAACCCTTAGAAACCTGGGCGAACTTGCACATGGAGAATATATCGCTCAATATCGTTGCTGAAAGAGTGTAAGAAACGGCTTCCATCGTATGGAGTTCTCAAAAACATATCATGCTGTTGCCGGATCGTGCTGAGCCATCTCATAGGCCCCGGAGAATATATTCTGACCCTGAAAATATTGATATTGGATCAAAGAGCCAATGCCATGATCTACATTTCCTCTAAAGATTCCCAGCGCTTACAGAATGCCAATATTCATCAAATCACAACAAATTTTCTTCGTGAGATTTTGAAAATTCAAAAGCGTAAATCCATTAGCCTACAGCGAAGATTCACGTGCAGCAACTTCGACAAATATGATCAGTGGCTCTGGTCTATGTATGGCGATGATGGCGGATCCTACTGATTGAAAGTTTGATATCCAACTAAAAGCAAGCCGTTTACGGAGTACATACATCCCTTCTACTATCAGCTATCACAAAGCCGTTTTCTCCATCCCTAAATCAGAAACAAATATTTAGGAAGGTTCGCGCTTTTTCTCTCCCCCAATCTTTTCCTGGGTACTTCCACTAACAGCGACCACAATGTCCTCTCTAAGGATGGCGCAAGCATTTCTAGCCCACGACTCGTAGAGTCATATGCTATCGAAGGCACTGGGTGTGTGAGAAACTAAAAAGAAAAGAAAAGGACAGACCAAACAACACTACTACTCCTACCGAATTGTTGCTCAACAACGCTGTATGAAAGTAACAGGTTCCACTGAAATGCCAACCGACATGGATCTCCCTTTGAACGAAACTCTGACTGGACGATGGAACAAGGGTGCGTCAAAAGTGCACAAATCTAACCGGCCCGGACCCGTTAACTTAGCGGCCTCCACTAATTCGCTTGGTAGAAAGAGCAGTATTTATTATACGTGCGTATCGTATCTGTCAACGTGGTAATGTATTGTATTGCTCTGTAAAGAGTCCGCTTTACTTCGCCATACCGAGTGCTTGCTTTTTCCCCCCCACGGCTGATTGTTACTAGTATGAAAGAACTGTTTGCTTGTAAAGCCTTGAATATGTATTGACGGTCCACAAATATTGTCCGAACGCCATCAAATATTCCGAAATTCCAGCCAATCAGCAAATTTAAGCAAAAGATATTCCCAAGGCCGGATTCGTTTCCCTTTCGCTTTTGATGCATAAATAGCTACAGAAACCATGCAAATCAGGTGTCGGCTGTCAAAGGAAAATTAGAACGGGGTTTGCTCGCCATCAGAAACCTGGGCACTGGTAAAAGACGACCATCCAAAATATTTGTACGACGTTCAAGGGGTCGCCCCTTCCAATCGGAGTATACGGGAGGCTAGAAAGAAAGGAAATATCTACGCCGCTTACTTTTTGGCTCAGCTAGCTTCTCAGTTGCTTCAAGGAAGTCTACCCTCACGCGATTGTCATTTTGGACTAGCGTTGGGAGATACCATTATTAAGAGATCCGGAGTCGGAGGGGGGAAAGATCCTGCTTCGTGTTCCGCAGAGTTCCAGAAGTGCGAAAAGCAGCCTCGTTGACCATGTCAGGTGAAAGCCCTTTCGCCCTTGGGAATCATTCTCGTGGAATCGATGTTCATTATAATACTGGGTGTATAGTACCCCGATTATCCTATTCCCGCTTACATATGGCCACATGCTGGCTGATAGCTGATCTAAGCATGAGCAGATGATTCCTTTAAGTTCATATGATCTTACAGCGCGAAATTCTTAGGTCCAATGGGTATGGGTAGATCCAATCTCACCCGTAATCCGGCCGCAGTGATGCAACACTAAGGTAATGAGGAGGTATCCAAGAGATTCGCTATTCGACTGTTAAAAAAATGATGATTAATGATGATTCGAAACCCCACAGAGAGTCGATCCGAGAAGATCTTCGAATCTGGTTTTCAGACCACGAGTCAAACATCGCCAATGTCATTCCATGCATCCCACTTTCCACCGTTGGCTATTAGCCGATGTTCCCACACCAAGATCGCTCCTGCTCAGGCTAGCTCCCATTTTGCCCCATCATGACATTCCTCCACAACCGAAACCTTCTCCTCAGCAGACTTTCAGGCATTATTTTGCACTATGCCGGCCTTCTCTCTTTGGACTGTTTGGACACAGGCCTTGCAGTTATTTTATTTTATGATTCAGGATCTCTCCAGGTACCCCAGACTCTCCTTAACCCCCTCCCCGATGGTTTCCTGCACGTAAGGGGTACGGTACTTCCTATCTCTAACGGGTCCGTCTGTGGCTGAGCTGGGCTGTATGGGAATACCCCTCAAGCCATGTAACCCGTATATTACCCTACCCGTGGTGACAATGTAAGTGAAAACAGCTCTCCTGCCCAAGACCTATTTGGTTTTCGTCACCGATTTATGCGAGGATTTGACGGAGTCCTCCGTATTATAATGGCCTGTTCGACGACCTTTTTTTGTTTTTCCGTGGCCGCTAATGATTTTGTGGTAAAACCTATACATACAATACCGGTTTATACCCAAGCCTTGGTGGTGAAATTGAGGTTGGGGGTGATTATTGCAATTACAGTAAACATATGAGGATCCTCCATGTGTCCAACCAGAATGTCGATGCGCCCTGTCCACTGTTTATATTCACCAATGGGGGTGGTATCCCTTTCCTTTTTCTGTATTGTCCTTCGTTTTCTACAGATGGGGCGAGTACTGTATTTCTTTGCCGGCTTTCGTTACTTCCCCTCCTTTCCCAGCCTGTATTTGTGAACATCCTATGAGAAGGGTGTGTTGACTTTCTCCCTTTCTCCTCAGGCCCTGGTAGCCCCGCGGATTGGCTTGAGCCCCCTGTATTTTGTTATTTTCTGCCCTAGTCACTTTGAACTTGAACCCTCGGACCGTCAGACAAAAGCCAATACCCATAGTTACCCAGTCAGATACCCCAAGCCGTTTTTCATACTGTACTTTTTGAAGGCCCTTTTTATTGTTTTTTATTTCTGCTCCATTTTTCCTGCGCTATTCGTACTCTCCTTATTTATTTATTTTAACAACTGCTAAAACAGTCTTAGCTGATCTGTTCCTTGCACATAATCCCTTCTACTGCCTGCAAGGGTACTTTTGCACCTTGTCACTTTATGTTGCGCTCTTGTGCTGTACTCCGATTATTATAAACAACGGCCTCTGCGGCCCCTCACAGACCTCCTATCGCTTCGATCAACGAAGCTCAAAAAGCCGCATAACTGGGCTTGTCTGGCTTTGTACCTGGAGTCTCCCGTTTGAATTGACCTGTTCCCTGCCTGGTCCCTTTCCCTTTTTACTTTTACTTTTAGTCGTTTACTATCTATCATGCACCAGATTCTCCCATCTTATCTATAGTTGGAGACCCGCTCAACTTGCGCTTTGGCTGCAGTGGACCTACTTTGATATCCCACCTCACCTTGGCACATTTACCTCGTCCTATTCAGTCCACTCCCTACAACCTCGACAGATTAAGAGACACAAAGCTAGAAGGAAGAAGGAATCCTTGTTCTCCTCGAGTTGGCTAAAGAACGAAAGAACAAGGGACATAGCGATATTCGTTGGAAATGGACACTGAAACGCAACCGCAAGACCATGATTTCGGCGCACCTCAATGGGTTGATATGGGAGGAGGATATGGTCAATCTCAGCATCATTCGCCAATAAACGATTTCAATGGCTTTACCTATGGCCCTTCACCGGTCATGCCAGTAGAACCCTCTTATAGCATGTCGATCCCACAACCATATACATCGCAACAATTGCTACCTCTGTCAACCCCGTCGCAATGGCCTAGCATGTTGACTACCCAGTCAACCTTTCCGCCAGTTCCTCTCCCTCCAATGCCGATGTCCTCCATGCCTACTTTGCATCCTATCCATACAGCTCCAGTAACCTCCACAGCTCCTACTCCGCGACGGACTCTAACGGATAATGATCGGCGTCGGATGTGTATGTATCACGAAGAAAACCCGCATGTAAAACAAACAGAAATTGGAGGTAAAAGAACGCTTTCCTCTGTGCTAAATCAATTCCTGTAGAAAATTATCATGCTGACTTTTCTAATTTAAATAGCCATGTTTGGGGTGGAACGAAGGTATATATCTCAAACCATATTTAGACTAGCTCTCTTTTTTTCTCCGTGCTTCGTTTTGCTAACTTGATTTTTCTAGCACCGTTTCTAAGGTTCTACGTCAAAAGGAAAAATATCTTTACCCTGACGATGGCAGTCGTTCACCAATAAAGAAGTCGAAAGGGAAGTTCCCAGACATTGAGCGGGCTTTGTCGAACTGGGTCAGGAATCACCAGCGCCAGGGTGGTCAGTTAAACGATGATATGATCAAAGAGAAGGCTATTTTCTTTGCAAGAACTGTTGGTGGCCCTGAAAACCACCAAAAGATACTGAGCTCGAATTGGCTGGAAAAATTCAAGCAGAAGAATTATTTACGGGGCTCGCAGTCGCGGAAGGGTTCAATCGATACAGTAAGCGAAATTGAAAGTCCTGGAAACGGACAATCCAGCGCATCTTTGTTGAGCCAAACTCCCAATGGACTTTCTCCTCTATCACCAAGTGGAACAACAACACCTTCGCCTCTGTCTCCAAAGCAGAAAACATCAATAAAGAAAGAGAGCTTCGATGGCGCCTTGCCGGAGTATGCCTCTGAATTCCGGCAGCACTCCCACTCACAAAGTACCAATTCACTTGACAGAAAATCCTCACTTTCGGCCAGCATAGCCAGTCCTGGTTCTATTATTTTCTCCGAGAACCCCTTTAGCCCTGGAAATCAATCACGTGTTCAGCAAGACTTGGGCAGCAATTCTAGTCGACCAAGGAGCCAGACATTCCCAATTGCCGTAACAGAACCAGGCCTAGTTGGCAACGGATCGTCAGATCATGTGTCACCTAAAAATGTTTTTCAGCCGTCTACCTCTCCAAGTGTTGCCGATGAAGACCATGGAAATACACGCCCGTCATCAAGTGAATCATCCATAATCAAGAGGAACCGCAGCAATCCAGAAATCAAAACAAATTCCATGCAGCCCCCACCTCTACCTAATTCCGCTACGGTCTCCCCCATATCTTCTCCTGGCTCTCCTACCCATGATGAGGCACGCCGTGCTCTGGAGCTGGTTGTCAATTATTTTAACAACCAGCCGACTGGTCTGGGAGCACAAGACTATCTAACCATCGGAAAACTAATGGAAAAGCTCGAGCTGGCCCAGAACCAAGCCGCCGGACTACGCGGACTGCATCGCATTGATGAACATGCTGACGGCCACCGAGTGAGCAAGAAGAGAAGCATTCACACGCTATGACTCGAAGATGTGGCTAAATAATGTTTCTTTTGAGTGGTCACTATAAGGTCACAACCGAAGTTGTTGTTAGCTTTTCGATATTTTATTATGAGTTCAGGTGTTTTCGAAAATATGCATTGGATTTTGATTTATTGTTTACGCGGGATATCGCCCTAAAGAAGAACTCAAAACCAAAGAGACCGGGACGCGATGGAGTTGCTCAAACAACTATACGCTAGGACTCGTCCACGGTTTACTTTTCGTCGGCCGCAGCGGCCGGCTCTGTGTTGCTTTCGGCACCCGAAGTTTCTCCTTGTTGGAAGATAAGGAAAGAGAGATACGTTGAAACAAACTTAAAAATCGGGTACGACAGTCCTGCACTGGGGGAGGATACACACACACCCGCATGACAGCAAAGTCACGATAATTAATCGTGATACGCCAAAAACCCCAATAAATTGGGAACCTGTTGTGCAATTCTGGGAACGGCTAGAAGCTGACTTCTCCTTTTCTTGGCGCCTCCAAACCCAAGCTGGGTTTCGAACCACAGAAATGTAGTCCCCAGCAGCTTCTCGTCAGCAATTCCCGTCTCCGTCCACCTGCACAAGGCACCTAATGTCTCCCATATATATTATATATTTTATTGTTATCTTTTATTTTAGTTCCCGTTTCTTAGGTCAATCCCTTGCTCACTCGGTTGTCGTCTGATTTATTTTCTATGATTTTGCCATATTTTTGCTTCCCTTTTGTTTTCTCAGCACAGTTCATTGAAATTGTACTTTTGTCGGTGCATCGCCCAAGAGAGGATCCACACGGAACAACCTTGGAAAACAGAAAGAAACAGCCAGCCTGAAGATGCGATCATCAGTTCTAAAACTTTCAGGCCCAGGATATTGTACTTGGCTTGATATTATTTAGCTATCCTTTTTACTCATCTCACCTCATCGCATGTTTCTCACCTTTCACCTTATCGAAAGGGGATTGGAATCCCCTTAACCCGTTTTTATATGTGTACGTCGCTTCATCTTCTATATTCTCTTTCCCTTCTTTTTACTTCTTTTCTTTCTTCTCTTCTATTTTCTTCTCTTTTCTCCAACGTTTTCTCCAACTGTTTGTTTGTTTGTTTGTGCCAGGAAATCTAAATATATACCGCTCGCGCGGAAAGGGGTCGTGGGGATCGGTTCGAAAATGGCTATAGGGAAATTTGGAAACATGAAACTCCGGAATTTGGGAAAGGGTTACAACTGGCATTTTTTGGGCATATGGCGATCTGTTGAAGGTTTTGAGTCTTTTCCTAGTAGTGAACTTTTCTCCTGAACTTTTATTTTTATATTTTCTATTCCTCAAGTCTGTGGCTCTTTTAGCTATTAACACTCAATTCCCTACTTTACTTCCTGTCGCTTTCATCGTTCTCATATTGCAAGCATCCGCATGGTGATCCTTGCTGAACCGACAATCACAGGTATCATCAACGAAGTCTCGAACTGCCCACTTTCCGAGCTGGACTCTTCTAACTTTGACACATTGGTCCTACGCCAAACCCTAGTCCATCATCTATTTTTATATTTTTATTTGAAAATCTGATATTTCTGATATTTAACTTTTTCGCGTTTACGTACAGCAATTTGTCGTTCCAAATCTCAACCCCACGCCTATTGGCCCCCCTTTTTCTGTGTCCTCGTTTTTATACTACTCAATATGAACTGACACAGCCTGGTCTAACAACTAAAGAAATTTCAGCCTAGATTAGTGTGTATGTATATATGTCTTATCTCAGTTTAATTAACATATGGAATGAAAATGCTACGATATCATGCTTTGCTAGACGTGCTTATGATTTGCACACCTACAGCTATGATCTTCTTGGTGCTACTTCTGGCCGCTTTTCTTCACCGATATGTCATTTCTTTCTTGGTCTATCCTCCATTTTAAAAGCAGTACGTAATGGATATTGCCAGACATAATTACACTAGGTTCCTTTATATAACTATTGCAAATTTGCATTTAATTTTTATATTAAGAAGCGTATCAGACTGTCTCGGGGTTGACGCCGGGCCTCGCTTGATAGATGCCTAAAATGCCTAGCTAGCGAGGGGACTAGTCCAGGCAGCATTTAAACTTCCCCTGACAAAGCCCGAAAATGCATATTGAATGCTTGAACGAAAAATACCTAGTGAAAGCGCAATGTTATTTTGGCGCGTGCGTTAAAAACCTTTTCCCCTGAACTTGGATGGGTTGGAACGCTTTTAGGGGTGAAAGGCGGAGCAGATGAGCAGTCGAATTCCAGCCGAAGATGATCTGAAAAGGGACCATAGGCGGGAAGTCCTAATATATCCAAGGCGTATCTAATGTATGCACAGTAGAAGAGCGCGATGAACAAACAGCAACCAGCTAGATGTGTACACTTGACGTACTCACACGTACTGTACATTAATTATCTGATATCATGATAGCAACTCCCTCCACCATAATTCTCCGTCTTGTACGGACATACGGAGTACAGAGCACATAGTAAGCATACAGATGGATCCCATAACTCTGCGCCTCCAGCGAGTCCCTACAACGGACAAATCAATGATCAGAAAGAAGCGCTTTTCTCAACTTTCAATCTAAGCCAAGACAATAAATTAATTTAGCGCCCGCAACGAGTCAAACGCAAGTGACGTATCGCTTTGGTTGGGAGTTAATGTTGGATTTTCGACAAATCTAATCCAATCCAATCCACCGCCCCTTTTTATCCGTCTATCAATCACGGATCGTATTCCTGCTCTTCATACCACAATATTCTGTAGGTCGAAAAGACGGCTTGAACGTCAAACGGCACGAACTTTGAAAGCCGGCAACTAGTAAGGGCTCTATTTTATGCATGCATCTCCATAGATTAACTCCACACGGCTGCACGGATACTTTTAAGAGAGGATATCAGCGAGTATCTTCGCGCCTTGGTAATCAAAATAAACACGAGGACTTGACGGAAGCGGCTAATAAGGCTGAAAGTGGACAGGTCACCAAAATGAGACACTCTCCAATAGTAGAAAGGAAAAGAATAAGGTCAAGAAAAGGACTATGAAATGCAACAGACATTTAGTTAAACACCCCCAGTTTTCGCCAATTGTTACTTTGAAACGGACAAGCAAAAGCAAATAAAGTAGGTAATATTTTTAGGCAACTTCAATTGAACTATAAAATTTTCATCAAATAAAAGTTAACAGAGAGCTGCACGCACGGCCGGGGGCTTCTTGATTCTATCTATCCCTATATTTTTCGGGCGCCAAAAAACCGCCTTTATTCTTAGAGTATGGGATCAGGCCGCACACACTAAAGAAGTTCACAAAAAGCAAAAGCGGGCCCTGGCGCCGAAATATCCACAAGTATTAAGAAAATACCATTATTCTTCAGCGCCGTAGTAACGAATACAGTGGCTTTTGCTTTCTTCTTCCTTTTCTCTTTAATTTCCGCTCTAGTTTACTTGACTAAGTTGACTTCGATGGACCGGAGGATTATTAGGGACGGAGGGACCGAGGAGGGGGGGAGTTAAATAAAGTTAGCTGCGCAATGCAGAAGGACGAATACGGTTGGTGCTTAGGAGGCTACGGAAAGGAATCGTCAATCCATGCATGCAAACGGGTGGGATGTACTCCGTACGAACATATGAATGGGCGTGCGGCGCGGCCTACATAGTAAGGGATCCCTCCCTTGATTAACTACTGTAGTGGCGGGAAGCCAGGGAGGGGTCTTCCGTGAGGCCATACCTTCGACGGCGGTAGTGGAAAGTATGCATCGCGCGAAATATTGTGGCTAAACAAATAATGCCTGCGCTGCTTACTGCGCAAACGTTTGGTGTGAGACTACGTCAGAGAAGGAACGAATAATGAGAAAAGCTAAGAAGCCAAAAAAGAAAAAAAAAGTAAAAGACTAATAAGGGTTTTTAGACCCCCCGCTCAGCCATTAGTTCGGCGACGCCATGTTCGGAGATTTCAGGTAGGAGTTTAACAAGCACCGTTTCGATGATGGAGTACATGAGGTGTTTGTTACAATATTTATCGGCAAATATATCCAAGATATCATGCTCAATGGCTGAGAGGAGCTCTTCTTGGCCGTCGTTTTCTTCGTCGTCTTCGTCATCACCCTCGGTATAAACTTTATGTTTTCGTGAAGAGAACACTGACGTTTGCACATGGGCGTCTCCGGCGCTATCTTTACTCTTTCTATTTGTGACCGTATGGTGGGTGTTGGTAGATGTAGAATAACTAGAGGTGCCAGGAGGTCTATGCACCGGTTGAGATGCAGGAGGGTTGACGCCCGACTTGCGCGGATCAGGAGCTGATCCGAGCTGGCTGCTAGAGGTACTCTTCGGGACATCATCGTCCGTGACGGTGTTTGATATCCTGCTTCTGGTGCCGCTAGTGGTATTGACATTTGGAGATTCTAAATTTAATGGTTTAGTTCGTGGGTTCCTCGCTCTGATTGTTGGAATACAAAAAATGGTCAATGCCACTCTTCGTGGGATTAACGAAAGTATACTAGCAGCGCATTCTCGTCTGATCAAATTTTCTTGGGTATTCGACAAGGCTTGTGATTCCGACCGGGTCTGTAGGGTTACGGGCAATAGCGTTGAGGGTGGCGAAGGTGTAAGCGATATACTCGTTCCCATCCTACCATTACCAACAGAGTCAGTGCTAATCCCCGCTTCAGCCTGAGGCACCGTCGAGCTGATGGAGGAGCTAATAGCTGAAATGTTGGCATTCTGACTGGGTTTGGTATTGAAGGGAAAGAGAGTTGTTCGAATTGCAAGCAGGATAACGGGAAGGAATGTGGGGGTCAATAGACGCTTCTGGATCGTATCGTGCAGGAACCTAGGAGAGGCCAAGAGAAATTGTAAGCAGGCGAGTAATAAGGGCTTCAAGGATCAGTCCGAACTAGGAAATAGAAAAAGCCGTGGTAAAATTCACAAGCCAAAGGAAGAAAGTTAAAGAAAGTTAGCTTGTTGAAAAGAGGGGTTTGAATGAGGATCATCGCAAGGACGAAATTGTGAAAAATATGGAGTTCGCCGAACAAGCAAAAGCGAGAAATCAACCACGGCCGATTGAAGAGAGATCAAAGCTAAAACTGAATGAGGGGGATGATAAGATTGTAAGTATCATCACGGGCTTTTTTCCTGATGGAAACGACGACGTCATCGGCTCGTCGAAAATGAGCGGGAGAAGAAGAGGAAAATAATAACCGTTTCTGGCACCATCGTAATCCATAGCCATTCGAAAACCCCTGGGGCGACGAAAGCCAGCCCCGATATCGCTGATCTAGCCCGGATCAGAATATGCCAATTGTGCGAACTGGTCATTGGCTAGCGGAGAGGGGAAGAGAGACATTTCTGGAGATGGTCGATTTTATTCTGGCCTGGAATTTTGCCTTGCAGATAAAGCAAGAGAGGATCATGTGGGGACGATCAGACCAGAGCATCGACATAGTGGATCATGGTAGGAAATGATCCACTCTGTTGAACTGCCGTATTTTTGCAGTCGCTGGTTGGCTAGTGCCAGAAAAGACGGGGAAAATGATCGACCAATGACATGGCCTGACGACTGATGAAAATGGGAGGCGTATTTTGAGCGGACGGGAGGGAAGGCCCGGCCCCGATGAAGGAGGCCAAAATCAACAAAACAGCAGCAGCCAATGGAGCATAGGCCAAGGCGGTTAAAAACGACAGTTTGCGAGGGGCTTATTCTGGTTTGTCTGCTGATCCATATCTGGCAGTGGTTGGAGGGAGGAAAATACTGCACAGCCACTAGCCTAGTTGCGAAGTAAAGTACCGCCTTGCTAGAAAGAGAAAGGTCGAAACCGGTCTAAAAGGCCGCTAGGAATAATGAAATAAAACGGGGATGAAACGTTGCTGAGTGGTTCAGCAACAATACGGTAAAAACACGTCATGTAACGACAAGGATGAGATGAAAAAGACAACCAAGGTAAAATACCTCAGTACATACAAGGACGGGTAACGGGTGAGGGTGACAGGGTTTCCTGGGCATGTCCGAAACAGCAACCCTGGGTGGATGAGCGTCAAACTGATGCCAACTTTTGCCTTGGGTAGAAAGAGACGGCTCATTGGACCAGGGCCAACCACCATGAGATCAAGTGACCGAAGGACCATGCACGCAATCACCAACAGTCCATCCGGATCCATTCCTCGTGCTGCGATTGCACGCTTGGGATATTTAGCAGATGCAACTGCAACACCGCATGATCCATATTTAAAAAACCAGGGATCCCAGCACAGGTGACAAACGATGTGAACGATGCCCTACCCGCCGGTGCATATGACGAGCATGTTGGATCGCAAGGAGAAAGCGATGACACAATAAAGGGAAGGTTTCATTCATTCTTGAAAGAATGGAGAAAAAAGCCGATGCGACTGATGAACTGCGGGAAGAATAACAAAACTCAAAACGAACTTTCTTACCTGTCAACTATCTCCCCCGTATCCCCAAACTTTCCTGGGCCTTCGACTATCGCATGTTGGACGAGAGCAAGAGCCCCGCTGAACCATGGCATTCGTCCAGACACATCGACCAATTGCGAAACCATGCCAAATATTCTGTATTTGAGAACGGGTCGACGGAGGCCACAACTGTTAGACCAGGGTTGAAGTTCACATGCAGGATTGATGGGAGTCGATTGTGGAGAGGTAGATGGCAGTCCCTGTGAAGACACGGGAAGCGACGATGACGCTACTCGAAAAAGCCCAACCAATACAAATCGAATAGTCACAAATGTCAGATAGCAATATTGCAATATTCTCCACAGCAACATTGATAAATTTGATTGGTTTGCACCCGACGAATCGCTGCGGCCAGAGTCCTCTTTAGAGGCAAGAAGTCCAAACCTCTCCAGTCGGCTCTTTTGAACGTGCTCCACCTTTTCGTTATTACGGCCGTCTTGTCTTATCGCTGTGATAAGCCGTGTGAGAATTTCCCAGATAAATGGTCCCTCACTGGCCTTGTCGCTGACCAGCTCGCCCAGGATCATATCCGCCAAAATATCACCAACCAATGTCCTCAAGCAGACATTCTCCAGGTCCTCGGTTGGGAGAAGCACAGCCAAAACCCCCTGGGCGAGTAACTGGCGATACACTGTCTCTCGTTTTTGCTGCTCCACGATCGTCATAGGATCGGAGGCGTCCGGGACAGGGGAGAGCGCTGGATGTGGGTTCAAAGTATGGTAAACTGTATGGAGATAAGAGGCAGAACGGTTTAAGTGTGGATTTTGGCGGGCGGTACGGTACGCTAGATTCCGTTGTCAGCCTAGTCAGCTTCAAAGCATCGATATCACACGGCTTGACTCCACTCTCACCAACAATATGTGCTTCAATCAGCGCGGGAATCTCATCCAAGACCAAACCATCCACATCTACTTGCCGAAGCCTTTGCTCGAGCGCACGAGTGCAATGGGCGATAATTTGGATAACTTCATCGGTAAAAGTGTGGTCTGGGGTAATTCTAGAGTACCAGACGTAAATGAACTCTTTAATTATGATCGCAATAAGAGCATAAAGCTGTAGATCAACCTCGTTCGAACTCGTAAGTGGAGGCAGCAACTCCTCTAACGGTCGAGGGGTTCCCCGTTCCCGTTGGTCTGGCCCATTGCTACCAGACTGAGGGCAGAGAACGCGGCGGATCAGCGACGCTGTAGCTTTATCGTTGGTTACATCGGTTTGGCTGGCTGGGGCGCTGGACTTGCCTGCTTGGCGAGCTTGCGAGGGTGAACGAGAAGTCGAGGGCGACTTAGACGATGGCACAGCAAGCGTTGGCAGTTTAGCTGAGAAGGTTGTTGGTCCAGACTTAGAGGAAGCGGCTTGGTGAGGGCGTGGTCGTCCCGCGTTGTTGCTCATCTCCCAAAAGTTGTATACGCTCTGATAACACCCCAGTAGGATTGCATCGAAGTCATGGATTGTCCGTCGATAGCGAGAACGAGAGTCTCAAAAACAGTGCGCAGTTTGGGCTTGATTCTTAATCTGGCGAGTTTAGAGGGTATGTGACATTACAGGAGAAGATGTCGTTGTCTGCTTCGTCCGTCTGCTAGTTGTTCGTTGTTGATGTATGAAATCATGCGGCTCTGGGGAGTTGAAAGCGGGCCGAGAATAAGGCCGGGCTAGTGTCTCGGCTAGTCCTAATATGTTAATGTTCTGTACTAGCGCGTTTCTACTGCCGCTGCCATGGAGCGTCTCTTATCGATAAGAGAGTAATCAACGACCAAGAGAGGCGGGGAACATAAAAAAACAACGGTTGCCAGGTCGGTGTCAATGGCGCATTGCACATAACTTCACCATTATGGCAAATCAGACACTTGAGTCCCTGTCGCATGAAGGACAGCTGACTCCTCTCTGGCTGGATTGTGATCCAGGTGAGTTTTATCTGTTTTGTTCCCTGTGAATCAAACAAATGTATTACCTGAAAGCTGACCCCCTTCATTCAGGTCATGATGTAAGTTCTGAAGCTGCCATCATACTTGATCCTTCTCGACAAAGTATCACGATGAAATTTAATCTAATAGACATAAAAAGGATGCTTTTGCCATCCTGTTAGCTGCCCACCACCGTTCTTTGAAGTTGTTGGGGATCAGTACCGTCTATGGAAACGGCTCGCTCAAAAATACGACAGTGAACGCCGGAAGCATCCTAGAAGCCATTGGCAGGTCAGACATTCCTGTGTATCCAGGGGCAGCAAAACCCTTTTGCAGAGCAGCTGTACATGCGCCGGATATTCACGGTACGTGAAGCACATTCTGTTGCTCTACTTCTGAATTACCTATACTACATGTCATTGGGTGGCTGACGGGATTTCTATCCATTACCAGGCGTGTCTGGACTAGATGGGACAGATTTACTTCCTGCGCCGACGCGACCCCCTATGAGGAATTCAAATGCGATCGTCGCCATGCGAGATGCTCTGCTGGCACAGCCTAAAAACACTGCTTGGCTAGTGGCGACTGGAACACTCACTAATGTCGGGCTTCTTTTCGCAACATTCCCTGAAGTCGCCGAGCACATTCGAGGTGTCAGCATCATGGGTGGCGCAATCGGTGGCGGATTTTCGGATGCGCCTATTTGCAAGCTGGCAGGAGATGAGGCCCGGATCGGAAATATCACACATTGTGCAGAGTTTAATATTTATGTTAGTATCCCTCCTTTCGCATGAATCTTCTGTGTTAAAATTTCACTTATTTACTGATAGCTAACAAAAATCAGTGTGATCCCGAATCTGCACAATCTATTTTTTCGTCACCGGTTCTCGCACCGAAAACAATTTTAATACCCCTAGACCTTACCCACCAAGTGCTAGGCACACCAAAGGTGCAGTCTCTTATTTTGCACACTGAACGCCAACTAGTAGCGAATGGGAACGGCGTGAACCGCAACCCCTCAGTCCTCCGCCAAATCCTCCACGCCCTCCTCATTTACTTTGCGAACACTTATGAAAGCGTTTTTGGCCTCGACGTCGGACCGCCCCTACACGACCCCGTTGCCGTTGCCGTATTACTATCCAACCTGAACAATAGTAATTATGGAAGCAAAAACCCAGGGTTTCTCTATTTCGATGACAGGGATGGGGAACGTTTCCTTGTTAATGTTGTGACAGATGGCCAACATGGTTCAGATCTAGAGCTTACTGGCGAAGTTGGTCGGACGCATGCGAGTCCCCTGGAGCACGGAAAGTGCGGTGTGACTATACCCCGTCGAGTCGATGTCGATGCTTTTTGGAATATCGTGCTCGATTGTTTGAGGCGGGCAGATGATTGGAACGCTTCGCGGGTCAACAATCAGAACTAGGATGGGTTAATTGTTGAAACGTTTTGTATATATTGGGAGGTTTAGAAAGGGTTCTTTGGCGTTGGACATATTCTCTTGCGTCTCTACTATAATCAATGGTCTTCTATTTGCTATCTATATATTTATTTGTCAAGTTTATTCACAAAATAGACACATAGATGAAATTTTAACAAATATGGCGTTCCTTTTAATGAGTGACAAGGTTAAAGAAAGGTAAATGATTATGGGAGAATTTTGGTAGGTTATATGTTCTACTTCTAAAGGGGATCAGAAAGAGAGGGGGTTGGAGTTACATAGTAAGTATTCCGATTCCGATCCCTTTTTAGGACCAAGCGGGCTCAATATACAACTTCTTGTATGACCTTGAACTCATTAAGCTCGCCTCTCTGATGATATTTGCTCTGGGTACCTTCAAAGCATTGGTATACCTCAAAGCCCTGTTGAAGACGTTCAGTTTCAATATAAACCCTGACAGGAAAGGGCCGCTGAAATATTGTAAAAATCTCCTGCAATCAAGGCAAGTGAGAGAAAGGAAGAAAAATAAAGAAAAATAGAAGTATATACTAGGATGTCATATGTATACACAAGCACTAATTGTGCCCAATAGGAATAAAAGGGGAATGGCGGGCCTGACTCCTCGTCATAAAAACAACCCATCCGACATTGCAATGAGAATCTTAACATCTGACCACGAAGAACTGAAAAGTGCATATTTTCAGAGTATGTGAATGGATATAGGAATATCTTGAGAAAACAAGCTTGGCAGACGCTATATCAAGCAGCTTAAGGGAAGGTGCTGGAAGTCGAAGAAACAGAAGGCGAGAATGACCAAATGGCACAGAATTTCAAAGCCGGGCAAAATATCCCAAAAACGATCACGATTGAGCCCCTCATCTCCCCGCTTCTAAACGACAGCCAGGGGAGAGAACAGGAACATATTCTAATTCGACTGATGGTGCTGACTGGCTCTGGGTCTTCCAACTTGCTCTGTTTCAAAATATAGCCTATCCGATGGCCTTGCTAGGGAACGTGCTGATAAGCTGGCATTATATTGATGGACGGAGAAGAGTTGTAGGATCTTGCGTCTATCGAGTCCATGCAGCAGATAATGACTCCGCGCAATAGCATGAGTAATGTTTTAAGTCTCGAGTTGAGCAGAGAACTAGCGTACCCATTGTTCACCGCTTTCTTATTCCGTCAGACGGGCGTCTTTGACGTTTTGAGATATTTAATCGGATTCGCTGCGCCTTTCCTCTCTCCTCATCCTCCTGTAAGCCGAGCAGAGTCACCGGACGACAGACACAAATTGTCCGCGAAGATCATTCAGCTATGTACCCAATATTGAACAACTACTTACTGCGCGTTTCCGCTAAGGTTCTAGCCCGCTAAATGGACTGTTTTCGGGATTTCCAAGGCAGATAGATGGACATGGCGCCGGCAAGGTGCATCTAGATATAAGTGACGATGTCGACTGTTTCGACCCCGACTCGAGCAATGGACTGCTTCTGTAAGCTGCTGATAACAGCAATGGGCTGCCCGGTTCTCCACCACCACCTGCTCACCGCTAGATCATCATTTGTTTCTAGAGGCTAAATACAATTGAAGCAATCGTCATAATTACCCTCCATAATCATTGACCCGCACTAGATTCATTCTGCTTTGCAACGAATTTCTGCCATCAGTTTTCCCCGACAAGCGCTAAAGTCAGAGTTGTTCCTGTCCTTCTCTCCACTGAGCTGACGATATATATTTTGCCTCGCTTTGCTCTCCTCAAAATGACTTTTCTTGCAGCAAACTGCCCTTTCTGAAAGCGACATCGTTATTAACTTTCCATCAATAAGCGCCTCTGTCCGATTTTCATGGGTTTGAAACAGGTTAGGCTATTTTGGATCTCGTCAGTCGTACCAATTTGAGGCGCTCTGGTTTCACTGTTCCGCTAAATGCTACTGCCTCTGTGTAGCAAGAGACATCGTATTATGTGTGGCATCTCTGCGGTCCCCAAGGTCCTGGTTGGTTGGCCACAGAATCTCCAGAGTGGAAGCAATCGCATGTAGTTGCGGTAAGAGTTAACACCATGCTGATTTTCGTCTTCTCCGTCCATTAGCTCTAAAAATTATGCAATTACATTCCTGGGTTAAGTACGGAGTACCCTGTTGGTCTATACCAATTAGGGGCAACGGTATCTGAGGCACCTGGTAGACATATCAGGAGCATATTATTTATCTGTACTCCATAGTGGAACAGGCAGTTCGAAACCACGCTTCGCATCTTGTCCCAATGGGCTCCGCTCCGCTGCATGCGGTAGCTATGGCTCTAGATCACTGGATACCTGCAGTGCGGATTGCATCACTTTTTGTTGTTAATCCCTGCTAGGCCGAGTCGGACACACTCAATCCTACAATGGGAAGTTTTATGACCAGGTATCTCGTTTCTCGGTCTTGTTCCTTCTTTTCTCATCTATAAATATAAGCTTCCGTCTTTCTTCCCTTTTATCGCCTATCAGGTTACCCCTCCTGAGTTTCTTCTCCGAACTAGGACTTCCCCGCTTTCTATTCAACACCCCTCTCTCCAATCCCTGGAAAAAAAGAAATACAAGAAGAAACATGGGTAAAATTAAGAGCATTGAATATTTCCGCGTACTCCCTCGCTGGCTGTTCGTGAAAGTTACTGATGAAGATGGAAATTATGGATGGGGTGAAAGCACCCTAGAGGGACATTCAGAAGCCGTTGAAGGCGCCCTGAATGCGCTGTGTAAACGCTTCCAGGGCTATGAGGCCGAGTAAGTCAAAAGGCAATCCACGCGGAAGAGAAAATTTTAAAGACCTTCATTGACTGACCTAACTGGCACAGCGATATCGAGCAAATCTGGCAAACGGCTTGGCGCCTCGGCTTCTACAGGGGTGGTGCCGTTTTCATGTCAGCTATATCCGGTATCGATATTGCTCTTTGGGATCTTAAAGGCCGCCGGCTAGGTGTGCCCATCCATCAACTATTGGGAGGCAAGGTTCGCAACAAGATCTCTGTCTATGCTTGGATTGGAGGTGACCGCCCAGCAGATGTTGAAGCAGCTGGCAAAGCGCGCTTAGCTCAAGGGTTTAAAGCAATAAAAATGAATGCAACAGAAGATGTGGACTGGCTTGACTCTCCCCGAGTTCTAGAGGCCAGCGTCGAGCGGCTCAAAGCCGTGAAAGCCCTGGGACTTGACGCCGCTCTTGACTTCCATGGCCGTCTCCACAAACCAATGGCCAAGCAGCTAGCTAAACTAGTTGAGCCTTACCACCCCCTATTCATTGAGGAACCTCTCCTTTCAGAGCATCCTGAAGGAATCAAACACTTTTCTAACCAAGTCTCGACACCAATTGCGCTGGGAGAACGGCTCTACAACAGATGGGATGTCAAGCGGTTCTTGGAGGATGCCAGCGTTGACATCTTGCAGCCAGATGTCAGCCATTGCGGGGGTATTTCCGAAATCCGGCGCATCGCCGCGATGGCAGAAGCGTACGATGTGGCGATAGCCCCACACTGCCCGATAGGCCCAATCTCACTCGCCGCCAGTATGCAAATTGACCTCGCGATTCCAAATTTTGTCATTCAGGAAATGAGCCTGGGCATCCATTATAACACGGAGGCTGGCGCGTACGATATTACCAACTATGTGACGGATCCTTCAGTTTTTGACGTCAAGGACGGGTATGTGGATGCGCTGACAAAGCCTGGGTTAGGAATCGATATTGATGAGGAGGAAGTGCGCCGTGTCGCGAAGATGTCAGAGTCCTGGCCTCCCAAGGAGTTTTATGGCGCTGACGGAGGTATTCGGGAGTGGTAATTGATGCCGCCTGCATGCGCATCATATGATTTTCTTTTGCCTCTCATTTTGCGTTTGCCGCCCCCTTTACTCCTTTATTTCCTTTTCGAGAGCTGGGAAAGGAGATCCTGATGTAGATAATTTGTTCCTACTTCGGGTCTTGGCATGTAATTCTAGAATGATTGGAAAAAGCAATATAAGCTGTCGACTTATGCTGTTATTAGTTCAAAAGGTTAATTACCAGTTGTGACGCATTTTAAGGATGGAGCAAGTGAGATCAATAATGGACCGTGGGCCCCTAAGTTACCAGTTGCGTGACGAGTGTTGGGCAGTAGGAATAAGACTGTGATATCTACTCAGGTCGCTGCCCCGGGTTTCGCAACTCAATCGTGGGACGGACGTTTTGAATCATCAACGGTGCTGTGCGAGTTAACACGCCTTCTGATTTCTAACTTCAACCTGGCCAGCTTGCCCAGAATAGTCTCATCCATGTTCTCAAAGCAATATCCATATGTGATGGGCGGACAAATTTGGAAATTGTTGTAATCGCTGATTTATGTATGATAATCCACTTCTGGTTCTTCATACAGACAGTAACTGTCTGTATTTCAATTAAACACCGCTTCAGTTCTTGAATCCTTAAGATATGATGACAGCCCCATCGTATCGCGGCTGTAAGTCATCTCCCATCCGTCGTGTGGAAGCCATATTTCTGCTACGAAAGGCATCTCTGGCTCTCATATTTCGAGAGAAGTATGCGTGAACATGGCACATCATCGCTGATGGTAACTTGGATAATTCAAGCGGAATATCGTCTCGGAAAGCTGCAATATCTGCATGAAGGTATTGACAACCGGGGGATAAGCTTAACTCTGCCTCTGCGGCAACCTCCTCACAATGCTGTAAATGCCGACTGGATAGCCGCGGAATTGGTCGTAGGGCCGATTGATAGAGTTTTGAATATTTGCGGACAGCTTGTTAGCTCCTGTGGAAATCCTGGGACTTGCTTCCGTTGCTGCGGGAGTTAACCTCCGTGGGAGTCGCCACAGTGTTGAAAAGGGAAATGAATGCCTAGGTCGGCACGGAGCTTGGTTCCAAGGTTCTATAATTGTAAAGTTACCTTTGTTTCTGGATAGCTATATACCTGTCTACTACCTGGGCTGGGTATAATAGCTATGGGGGATCGATATGGCTGGCTGTGGTATGGATGTTGATGTTGATAATTCCAGCAGCTTTACAAGCCAGGCAACTCGACCAAGAAAAAGAATGAGCGGTCTTCGACGAACGTGCGTTTATCTGAACATGGCGCGCGTCATGTCGTCTAATTTGGGCTTTTCGTCGTATCCCTTGATTAATATCCCCGGTGAAACGAGGGCGAGTTGCAAAGGGGGTTGACCGGTGGGGTTTCAGTCTCACAAATAGAGACAGAGAAATATCAAAGGCGGCCAGACAAGAAGACGACGGACGATGGAACGGCTTTTTGTGTGTGCCCTGATCTATTCATTCGACCGGAATTATATCTGATCGACCTAACATCCATTCCCCACTTGCTGATCACTGTAATTTGTTGCAGTTCCCCCTCTTCGCCGCTCTTTATTATAGCCCCCGTGCCCCTACCGAGACCAGTGCGACAATATCCGTCCATAAGCAATTCTGATTTCTGTTGGAATTGGCTAGACATTCCGCTCCCTATGAGTTAGTCCGTCCTGTATATTTGTTGCAGGGAATAGTAAATGGGGGTTTGATAGATCTTGTCAGGTGTGGTCGATCTTTGCCGGTTTAACAATTTAAATCTCCACCGCCGAGAAGAGACCACCAACAATGGCACCCGCAAACGCCTCTTCTTCTTTTTCTTCTACCGTGAGACACCCTCTCTCTCTCTCGACATCCATCCTTATCCCTTATCTCGGATTTCGACTTATCTCTTCGTTGTCATGCGATATTCTTACTTCCTTGCACTTCGAAACAAAGCTGCCAAGAAATAAAATATAGCCGAAAGGCCCCCCATGTTCCCTGCTTAAATACCTGACAGCCTGCCCGCCTTGTCTGCTGCCGTATCCCCATATCCATGCAAGTTAACTAACTGGTATCTCTGGCCATCACCAAAGGACCAACATCCTTTGAATTCTCCCAGCTCTCCATCTCTATTTTCCTCCGTCCGTTATCTCCAACAGCTCGAGGCCTTCTCTAGACCCGTCCCCGACCTCGCAGCCACCCTCATGAGTCTCCCCGAAGACGAAGTGAATGCCGATAACATAAGCTTTTTGCGCTCGCGCAGTAGTTCCTCTCTTGATTCATCCCCCGGTCGTGTTCGAAGTCGAAGGCGACAGTTGCAGTCCTTGGAGGATGAGTTGAACATTGGTATGGATTCCAATGATCATAGAAGGCAGCCTGGGACTGTCGGGGTAAGCCGTCGCATCCCTATTGTTCGTCGCCGAGACGCTCAGAATGGAGTCCCCAACTACGAAACCCGCTCCCGCCCGCCAAATTCCATCTACGCATGGGCGCCAGGGTCAGATTACGAAGAGGACGAAGATACTAGCGTGGATCCTCCTAATCTTATCCAGGAAATGTGGGATGGTAGGTTACTCAGAGCGAGACATACGGCGCTGGGATCTCGGGGTGACAGGCGGGAAGGATCAGCAACATCGCCCCGTCTATGGGCGGGGGATCCCAATGGAGAATCAATTCAGCCGTCACGGTATGGTCGGAGTGATCTCGCTACTGCTACATTACTCCAATCTGTTCGTCGCCACCCGCGATTCTCCTCCCGGACCCGCACACTACAGACCTACATCCTCGATAGGGAACGAGGCGGGCATGAATCAGAGGAAAGAGACTGGCAACCATCCACTATGACTCCCACTACGACTGCGAGCTCAACTACTTCACCGCCTACCCGTTCTTCCGCCGCCAATCGCGGAGATATACCCAGGAATGTGGGAGCATCAGAACTTCGAGATATGTATTTCGAAGGTCGATCGACGGTTGATCGTCTTGAAGAAACCATAAAGTATCTAGATAGGGTGCGATTCGCCGACTCTTACGATGAGAGCGTACAGGTTGCCACAGCGAGAGATTTCGTACAATATGAATATTTGCGTCGTAACGAGGACGACTTTATCCTTGACACCTCATCAATAGGTAGTCCTGCGGATTCTTCGTGGTTAAAGCCAGGGACAGTATTTGAAGGCTCACAACATGCCACGAATCAGTGCGCCAGCTCAGCGATGTTTCATCATCGCAGACCCAGATCACACCAAATCGATGATCCCGTCATTATCAATAGAACCGAAGTCGGTAGCATCAACGTATATACAAGCTCTGGCCGCCGCAGTTACGGGGGGGATACCTCGCACGAGTTTGGAAACGGGGGCCTCATGGGAACCACGAACAGCAACAGTAGACATGAACACTGGCCTGTCAAGGTTACGATACATAACGTTGATTATAACACAATGACTCTTTCCGGGACGATGGAGGCCTACAACATTCCCGATAAAACATCCAATAACCAAGGAGCCCATATAACCACCTTCCTCGAGGGTGAAATTATCGATTTCAACACACACTCGCTGGAGACGAAGAATTTTAAAGCAAGTGCGGAGATTGATAGTTTGTACTGGCGCGAGCTGGAGCCGTTTAAGGACCTGTCGTATGACGAGATCGTGAGGAACCTTGTGAGTAAGAAATGGGTGACAGAGAGGCTAGCAAAGGGGTGGATCTTAATGCGCTGGAAGGGTTAGTCTTAGCCCCGTTCCTCTCCTCCCAAATATTATCTTTTGTCTATGGTATGCTAAACCACCCTGCACTAGAACGTTGCTTTATTACCCCATCACACTCCCGTCAAGGACTCACGATATCCGGCTTTTATTATATCTCCATTCGTCGCGAGGACGGTCATATCGAGGGCATGTATTACGACCCTGGCAGTTCACCCTATCAACATCTCTCCCTCAACCCGCAAATGAGAGAGAAGATGGTTTTTCCTGCCTATGGTTTCCGCTGAGTTATCTGATTGACCAATCTGCTGATCGATTTACTTTGATCAACCAATTGGATAAATACTACTCTCCTAATATTATTTTATCTTGCTGTGAAACCACTCAGATCCGAGCTCCAGTGAATGTTGGCCCTATACTTTGATGACTAGGTATATAATGTAACACATATCTCCCGGTTTTGGGTTCGCTTTGGCTTATGTGTGCTTTACTTTATTCTCCTTCCCTTCGCATTTGGAGTGTATTGGATGGATAATACCAATAACGTAACAACGGCAGCATTCCCCTTTTATTTTATTCTTCCGTTTTCTTTTTGCATGAATGAATTCCAGAAATCATAACGGAAGGGGGAGAATCGTTTTCTTTTTCCTTTCTTTCGATTGTTTCTTTTCCCATCCATGTCCAGCTTGTGAATTTGAAATATTTATGCATTCAACCCTTGTGCCGCTCCAACCTATATCAGCCACTCTTTCTTTCTTACTTTTTCATTTTCGTTTTTATCTCTATCCAGTGTGAAAAAGAAGAAGAAAACCAGGAGATATTTAAGAGATGACCTCCCGTTATCTCCCTCCTTCAACCACTGACATGATAGGCTACATTTACTGAAAGCGGCACTCAATGTCTCCGTCATTCCCTGTGTATTTCCACCCCAGTTCCTAATTAGCATTTGGGATGCGAGATCGATATATGATGAGCTTCAAGCCGAAATGTTCATCCTATTGCCCCCCTTCTGCCTCTAAAATAAGCGAATGAATGAATAAAATTGATGAAAGCTCCTTTAAAATGATATGTTCTTTCACTACCGATATCGTACCAATTTACCATCTCAAGACCAAGAGAACCGTAGAATGAACAAGAAATGTATAAAGCGAGTTAATATTGACTAGTGCTGTGACAAAGCAGATATCTAGGTCGCCGAATAGTCCTAACTAATTTCACTTTGCATACGTGTGAGCCGTGATCTCAGCAATATATCAAAACCAAAAGTCGTCCTTCGTTAATCATAGATAACCCCTAGTTTCCCAACAAGCACTCCCGTCATAACTCGCAATTATACATGTCTGTTTTCATTATCTTTTCCCTTCTATTTTCCGCCTATCCATCCGGTTTGAGCCCCGATTGTCGAGTTTGTTTGGCTTGTCTATTGCTCAGTCTGGAAGTAGTTGAGGAGGACGGAGCGTTCCTGAGACTCTTCACCCCAGTCGCGGAGGACAACGCAAGAGCAGTTAACAACCTTGCGGGGGTTACCTTCGCGGTCGAGAACGCCTGTTAAGTAAAAAAAGAAAAGAAACACAATAATTAGTCCCCATGCTCGTCAAACAAAGTTTAAAAATATCAAATAAAGAAAAACGTACACAGTCCAACCCACTCGCCCAACATCTTTCCATCAGGAACCTTGATGAGCGGGATCTTATGCTCCGAGCAGAGCGCAATGACGAGCTTCTTATATGCGTCTTCCTCGCAGCCCTCGTTGAGCACGCACATGTGAGCCTGGCGGCGGTCGAGCGCCTTGGAGGCCTCGCGCAAGCCACGGGCAAGACCGTCGTGGATCAGAGCAATCTTGAGGACGCCCTTGAGGGCATCCAGAACGGACATGGAGCTGCCAGCGGTAGTGTCGGCGGATACCTCGACCTCATCGGCAGTGCCGACGGGCGGGTTGGAAGCGGTCTCTTCTCCGTCCGACTGTTTGTTTTCTATGAGTTAGTGGGTTTTAATTTCGCTTTGGTCTCTTTTTTAGGTGAAGGGTGGGACATATTGGGCTCAATTGATGAGTGTTATTTGTGCTTCCTGGCTCTACAGAGCGATTATTGAAGGGGAGGATGGGAAGGAGTCAATTGTAAACAGGAGTGAAATGCAGCGGCACGTACCATTTTGATATAGGAATATCGATGAGGATCGTTTCCAAATGTCGGATTATCCTCAAAGAGGTGAGTGTAGGAAGAGGAGGTTCTTCTTGAAGTTGACGTTGAGAGTTGGCGTGGTGGATGATTCCTTGGTGTGAAATTGCCGAAATTACCTAAATTTTGAGCCTCGCCTATTTTGGTGTGCCCTATGTGCTTATGTAAGCAATTTAATTTTCTGCTTGTAACGTCGAGTATGAACTTATGTAGTAGATGTGTGCACTTTACAAAGGTGTAAAAAAATAATATTATGGACATGAATAATCAGTGGACTATGCTCGTTACCGAATTCGAACACTAACGGGTAAGAAGTAGTAATGGGCGCTGTCACAGCTAATAATGAAGACAGTCCATTTCGAAAAGAAAGGAAACAAATCCATCACAAGAAACATACAAACCACAGAAAACCTCCCCATCCAACCTGTATCCCATTTGCACCTTAAAAAAAGAAAAGAAAATCGAGAAAAAAGACCAATGCAAACCCTGTATATATCCCACATATGGCTCTAGCACGATCAAGGACGAGCCAAGCTCCGAGCTCAAGCAAACAGACACCGGGGGAAAACAAAGGAAAAGAGAAAGTTGAGAAAAATAGCATTCCCTCATGAATAAGGATGACCATCCGGGGTTACGAATCCGTTGGTTAGCGGGGATTTTGGTCCGAAATCTATATTAGGAGTTACGGATTTTACACCATTTGGAAGCCGAGGTTCTGTCTCCATCGCTTCGGCATCAGGCTCAGAGTCGACATGCATTCGGAGTGTCCGAATCTCAAGTCCGTGGAGGTGAGGGATATGAGGAACCAAATCCATGAAATCGGAATACTACAGATATTATTAGCTTGGAGAAACCAGGGAAATTTACATTGGGATATTTACCTTGACCCAAAATATATGCTCCATCGCAAAGTATTTGGGTCGAGTCTCGGCATCCTTCCGCATCACATCGACGTAGCTTGTTGTCAAGGGGTTGACCTCGCCTTCTTCTACTAGAATACGACGGGTTACCCTCCAAAGATTGTTTCTCTGGGTAGGAGTGGCAGACCGCCTTTCCCAGCTTGGGTCTGTAATTGAGTTAGACTCCTCACTCATAGCATCACTAGCAAATGAAGGTTAGTGATGGAGACGTACATTGGGATAGCTGAAGATCATTCGTAGCAAGAAGTGGCGCAATCAGATAGTTGGGAATCCACCTGTCATCCTTAACTTCGTCGTCACAGGAGGGGTCGATTTGCTTCGTTGTTGCTGTTACCACAGGCATGAATTTTTTAAGCCAGGCATGGCTTTTAGAAATAGGGTCATTGGAACCAACAAAGTTTGCTGCAGCACGAAGTCGATTAGGTAGAGCGTCGCGACGCCGCTGTTCCTGTTCCTCCTGTTCTTTCCGCAGCCTCGCAAGACGAAGTCGTTCTTGTTCTAAGCGCTTTTGGCGCTCTTCTTCGGCTTGTCTAATTCGCCGGAGCTCCATCTCTTTTCTTTTGCGTTCTTCTTCTTCAGCCTTTTCACGGGCTAGCCGGGCAGCTACTTCTGCAGCTTCCCTCGCTTCCTCTGCTTCTCGAGCCTCTTTGGCGGCTTGGGCCTCTCGAAGTTCCCTCTCCTGTCTTTCACGTTCAGCTTGGGCAGCAACACGTCTCTCTTCCGCTTCCTGTGCTTCCTTGGCTAGCTCAGCTTCCCTAGCTTCCCTTTCCCTAACTTCCCTTTCTTTGGCATCCTTAGCTTCTTGGGCTTCCTTTGCTTCCTTTGCCTCCTTTGCCTCCTTTGCCTCCTTTGC
>PDND01000093.1:0-102636 GCA_002572855.1 [Emmonsia] crescens
CCCCAGAAAGGGAATACAGAACCCTAGAAAAGGAAGAAAAATAAAAATGAAAGAGAAGAAGAAACTGCATTCTATCTGTCCCCTATCCTCTATGCGAAAAAAAAAAAGAAGAGTTAAATCCAAAAAGAGAGCGAGCGAGCGAGCATTGGCAAGGGGATTCATCCACATCCACATCAACATCCAAATCCAAATCCACATCCAAATTCAATTCATCCCATAATCCACACGAATAATCGAACCGAACCCTCCATCGCATCTGCCACTGGACCACCAGCGATCGCCGAGCGGCGCCACCCCCCCCCCCGGCCAGCAACAAGCCCAGCCAGATTCCTAACAAGTTGGCCTGGTTGGTTGGTTTTAGTTTACCCGCCGAGTAACTTCAACCTGTTTCAAACGCTAGTAAATACCTAGTTAGTTAGGTAGATAGTTAGTTACTGCGTAGTTAGGTAAGTTTAGTTAGTTAAGTTGGTTGGCTGGTTAGTGAAGCTAACTACGCAGTAATGAGTTCGCGAGGATAAAATACTCCGCAGGTGGGTGGGTGCGCATCCCGCGCTATCATATCATATACGGAATAGGGCCGGACGTGCAATAATAGTAATAAATAATAATAAATGCATATCATACATGTAACGTCGGGGCGGTTGTAGCTCGTTAAAGATGTTGGCGGGTCCGCAGATTTCTCGGCTCCCTGTTCTATGTATGTATGTATGTATGTATGTGGGGGGGGAGACGACAGCCCAGCTTCCAAGGTTCAATAATTTCTTCTTGCTGGGCACTGGGCAGTTTAAGTTGCGGGTTACGGTGGAGAGGAGTGGGGTGGAGAGGAGAGGAGAGGAGAGGAGAGGAGGTTGGATATCAATTTTCCGGGGCGGTGATGTTTGACGTAGGTGCAGTACGTGCAGGAGGTGCAGTGCTTAGGAATGCGTCGTCAAATGGGTAGGGGATATCTGCTCCGTACATACCTATGTATCCGTATCTAATTGTTGATTGGTGAGATTCGATTATTGATTAATTCATTGGCAGCGACAAAACCAAAACCAGCTGCAAGTGAAAAGGGGGTGATGCCGGAATTTGCCAGGGATATACGGATATATATAATCATATGGATATGGATATATATTTATTTAGTGTGCATCAATCAAATGGTGGCGAGTAAGAATCAACTTTTTCTTGCAACTTCCATAATCATAATCAACCATCCATGTATGTATGTACATTACATGTACATGTACATGTCCTGCAGTTATTCATAAGGTTAACAACATATTTCTGACTGCATATTCTCCGTACTCCCTCTGTCGCCCGAATCAATCAATCCTATGCGTAGTGTAAGCCCAGGCCCAGACACAGGGACAGGGATGGATACCTTGATTAAAAAAAAACCCGGACGGGGGAGCTGCAAGCTGCAAGTAAAGTAAAGTACGGAGTAAAGTAAAGTAAAGCAGGGGATGATGGAGTGGGGGTTAGGAGCGAATAATTGGATATAGAAATACCAATGCTACCTAAAATAATTAATTAATTAAATAAATAAAATAAAAAGGGGGGAGGGGTGTGTGCTAACTATAATAAATATACTTTTATATACTCCGTATCCGTCCATGGATATCACCGTTGAAGTCGATCTCCAGGGGGGGGGGGGGGTCAGGGCTGTATGTATAGAACAAATAACATCATCATGAGGAGGATATCGGAAGTAAAAGATAATCCCTGATATTTAAATAATAATAATAATAATAATAAGCAAGTTAAAATGCCATATAAGGTAATACAGAGCGGGAAGAGACCGTTTTATTTGTATATATTGTAGTCTGAGTGCCACAAACAATGCTATTTTGACCTTCAACTTCTTTATATTTATATATTCGTATAGAAACGCCTTTTCCCCGATCTCGATCTCGATCCCAATCCCAGTGCTCAATATTCCGTATGTATATATATATATATATATATATATACCTAGTATTATTTTTTTTTAACTCCGTGGCTGAACTATTTAACTGCGCTGAGGCTGAGGAGGCATTGGTGGTTATTTTATTTCTATTTCTCTTTCTTTATTCCGTGAATACTCTCCAGGCGTTTCAGAACCAGGAAATAAAAAGGAAACTGACCATAGAGAATAGAGAATAGAAAATATGAGTTAAATACGATATACAAGCACCGCCAACCTTGGAACCGTGAGATTCAATCATCCATGAGTTCATGAGATTCACCCGGAGAGGCGGAGACGGACAAGGGCTAGGGTAGACTAGGACGGGCTAAGATGGGCTAGGATGGGCTAGGATGGGTTAGGAAGGGCGAGCTAGCTGGGTTCTTCTGCCAATCAATCAATTCAATCAGCATATCAAAGCCAGGATTCCTGGTTCCAGCCCCTGGAGACAGATATTTCTCCGCGATGATCTGAGTAGTCTGAGTATTTTGAATATTTTGAGTATTTTGAGTATGTATTTGAAGTATTTGAAGTTGTTTGTTTGAGGGTTTGACTCTGTGCCTGGCCCCAACTTGCAAGTATGTAATGTACCAGACAGGTCACTTCTGGCGGGAGTCTCCACAGTCCTGTTACACGTCCAGTACATTACAAACACAGTTAGTGGTAACTTAGTTCGTACCTAGGTAACTTCATACATTACCCAGATCAAATATACCCAGGTAATAATCCCTAAATACGGAGTACCTACCTACCCTGGTAAATAGCCCCCGGGAAACAGGCCCGAGACACGCGGATACCACGGATACCATTGTTACTTGCCTGTTACTTCCTGTTATTTATGTTATTTATGCCTGTTGATACGGTGGTGATACGAGGTCTGCATCCAACAAATCCCACACCCGACAACCTCGCTTTGTATCTTTGTATCTGTAATCCGTACGGACTATCTATCTATTTCCTTGTCCCCCGCCAGCTTCTTCTATCTTCTATCTTCATTCTTCATTCTTCATTCTTCATTCCTCTCTACGGAGTATACTCCTCTCTACACCCCCCCCCCCTCCCTACTCTATATACTACCTGCGCGCGACATCCTCACCCCCTCCCCCCCCCGGAGCCATTTGTCCTGGGCTCCTCTCATATGCCGCAACCAACCCTGGCTGGCTCTGGCGTCAAAATCCCACGTTTCCCGCCAAAGGAAATAAAACTGCGCTAGTCGATCCCTCTTCTTTGCGGGAAAATAATAGGGGCTTACCTATCCTATCGTCTATCGTCTATCTTCGTCGTCTCGTCTTCAATCCTCCTCATCCTCCTTTTTTTTTTTTTTGCCCTCCAAAAATATCATTCTTGATCGCTCTGTCAGGGACACAGCTGAGCAAAGGCCGAAAAAAGAGACACCAAAACCCAAACAACAACGAACCTTCTTTTATTGTTTACTTTTTCCACCAATTAACGTTACGGCCAAAACAAAACCAAAATAAATCAAATAAAGATAATAAAAGATAATTTTTTTATTAAAAAAATATCCCCCATGATCCCATTCTTATTACTACTGGCCTAGCAGCTCTGGTAGTTTGATCTTTGGTGGATCAAGAAACTTGGGGGGTGGCTTTTTGGCCTTCTTTCTTTTCCTTTTCTTTTCTTTTTCCTTTCTTCCATTCTCCACAGCTGGAGCGAGACAGAGAGCGAGAGAGAGAATTGAAACCGGCCCATACTGTGCTCCAGCTCCTCTATCGATATATATAGTATAGTTCAGTTCAGTTCCTCCGCCATGGCCAATTCTCCTCCTGCCTCTCCTGTTCCTACCAGCCAGCCGCGTCCCATGAGCGCAATGATTCGACCTCCACGAAGCAACAGTCGCATGAGTATGAGCAGCAAACAAGGCGGTAGCAGAGCTTCGGATGAGGATACAAAGACTGCGGTGAAAGTCGGTGCGTAATTTATTCTTTTTTTTTCATTTCTCTCTCTCTCTCACATAGAAACACATAAATTAGATATATGTACATACTTACACTAGAAAATACAAACCAGCTGTCCGCGTCCGCCCGCCATTGAAGCCCACCGATCCTGGGTTCGAATTGATTCCGCAGCGCTTTCAACGGTCAACAGTCCACGTCACGTCGCCAACCAGCGTTGCTATCGATGCTCCACAGGGCCGTAAGCTGTTTGTTTTCGATAGAGTGTTTCCAGAGACGGTGGATCAGGAGGGTGTCTGGGAATACCTGCAGGATAGCGTGAACTCTTTCGTCCAGGGTTACAATGTTTCGATTCTTGCATATGGCCAGTCTGGCGCTGGCAAGTCTTATACAATGGGCACGTCTGGGCCCGCGGAACAGAATGATCAGAAGGTTATGGGTATGTTTGGATGTTTTTATTTGTTTGTTTATATATATATATATCTTATATATCTTGATGCTGCGTCTAATACTCCGATTCTTTTCTAGGAATAATCCCCCGTGCCTCCCAACTTCTCTTTGAGAAATTGACTGGGACTACCCATAACCGCACCGGTTCAACCGGTCTACGAACCCCAACACGATATTCTGTCAATTCATCATTGCCCAATTTTGGCAAGGGTTTGTTGGATAAAAGTTGGCAGATGAAAGCCACTTATGTAGAGGTATTAACTACTAACTATTCCTCATATATTATTTATATTTATGTTATCGTTTAATTCGCAATATCAAGCCTTCTACTAATTTCATGCTGGTTCCAGATTTATAATGAACACCTAAGAGACCTTCTCCTCCCCGATACCACACCTCATGCAGAACGAGGTGCTGTTACCATCCGCGAAGATACAAAGGGACGTATCCTGCTCACGGGCCTACACCAGGTCAGCATCAACTCGTTCGAGGATCTGATCGGAGCTCTTAATTTTGGTTCCTCCATTCGACAAACAGATGCCACTGCGATCAACGCGAAATCGTCCCGCTCGCACGCCGTCTTCTCCTTAAACCTCGTCCAACGCAAAGATCCGACTTCGAACCTGTCGACCCGTGAAAAGCGATTATCGATGCCCGTCGAAGCGTTGTCTGGATCTGATGCATCAATTACCGTAGATAGCAAACTGCACTTTGTTGATCTTGCCGGTAGCGAACGTCTAAAGAATACTGGCGCATCCGGAGAACGGGCCAAGGAGGGCATATCCATTAATGCCGGTCTTGCTAGTTTAGGCAAGGTCATTTCACAGCTTTCGTCCAGGCAACCCGGTTCCCACGTCTCATATCGCGATTCCAAGCTCACTCGACTACTTCAAGATTCTTTGGGAGGCAATGCGATTACTTATATGATTGCCTGCGTCACGCCCGCCGAATTCCACCTTAGCGAGACACTAAACACCGTGCAGTACGCCCAGCGGGCTAGAGCCATCCAAAGCAAACCCCGTATCCAACAAGTGACGGATGAGAGCGATAAGCAGGCTGTCATCGACAGACTAAAGGCAGAGGTAGCATTCTTGCGCCAACAAATTAGCAATTCCGAAGGCGGGGATAGACGGAGCAATGTGCCGCAAGAACGTGCAGAACGGCAAAATGAACGGGAAATCGAACTACAGAACCACCTTTTGGATGTGCAAGAAAGTTATACTGCACTGAGCCAACGACATGCCAAACTCATCTCGGAACTGACCAAGGCTACCGATTTTAGTGGGGATACTGATGACCTACAGAGTCTGCTTGGCGATAGTTCGATGGAAAGACTGAAGCGCTCTCATTCATTTGCAGAGTCTGTCGAACAGGTTGTATTGGAGTATGAAAAGACTATTCAAAGCCTCGAATCATCTCTGTCCAATACTCGCTCCTCGTTGTCCAACACTGAGAGCAGCCTTTTGGAGAAAGAGACCAAGTGCGCCTATATCGAGACCGTCAATGCCCAGCTGCAGGCTCGTGTTCAGAAGATGATGGATCGCGAAGCGAATACCGAACATTATCTACACGACCTCGAGTCCAAACTTGACGGCCATACCACTGGGGAAGAGAAGAACGCAGCTATCATCGCTGAGCTGCGCAAGGAAATCGCGCGCGCTCGGGAAAACGAAGCCAGTTGCGAAGACTACATCTCAACTCTAGAGGAACGGCTGGCAGAGGCTGATCAAGACATGGAACTGATGCAACGTGAGATGGATCGGTTAGAGCACGTTATCGATCGCCAACGCAGCCTGGGTAAACTGGACACCCTATTGTACGAGCTCGACCATATCCAACAGAACGGCGCCAAATCGGATGATGGCAAGGGAGACATTCACATTCACAACCACAATCTCAACCACACTCACACTCACACTCACACTCGCACTCACACTTCTCCTGTTGCAAGCAGGGAACCCCCGAAGGCCCGGAAGCGGGGTCTATCTCAATCGCTCGATGTGCTCATGGAAGCTGTTGAAACTGCCATTCCGGAATCCGATGATGACCTCGGAGAGACGCTTCCGGAGTCTGGGTCAGCCGTTTCTGAACGAGAAGTGGAAGCTCCTACTACACAAGACGATGACAATGCGGGACTGGAGGCGCTGCAGAAAGTCTCCGGAGAGAAGAGCGGCCAAAACCTCAACGCCGACCACGATTACCCCCCACAAAGCCCTGCTCAATCTCGGTTTGTTGCAGAGAAGCTCGAGGACGTGACGCAAGAACTATTTGAACTTCGAATCCAGCAAGAAACCTCCACCAACGAGTACGATCTGCTTCACGCTAAATACGAAGAAGCGCTCCGCACCCTTGCTGAACTTCAAGACGCTGTTGATGAAGCCCGCCACCCTCCTCATGCAGCGGCTGCCGCAACCCCGATGACCAGCTCTCGGCCTGTGTCTTTTTTAGAAGACTCGAGAGTCCAGGAGCTCAGGGCTGGCGGACAGCCTTCATCTTCGCGATTACTCTCCTCGGAGTTGTCCTTGGCCGAGGAGTCATCTATTTCACAGGAGCCCTCGGAGAGCGGACGAAAGGCCAATTCCGACCTACCAGATGCCTTCGAGAGGGATGAGCCTAACCATCATCATCATTATCAAAATAATCATAATAATCATAATAATAACAATAATAGTGATGTGGAAAATATGCACAAGTTGCTGCAAGAGCACCAGCAGGGCATGAGCATGGTGACGCAGAAATATGCGCAACTGCAATCGGAGCATGAAGAGACCTTGAACCTGGTCGAAGACTTGAAACATGAGATCCAGCGAACAAAGTCTTCCTCCCCCACTGCTCCGTCACCCAAAGCCCAAGTCATCCGACGCATGACCAGCCAGAACATGAACACCGTTGACCGCGCCCATCGTTCGCTCGCTTCTCTGAGAAACATTGCCATTGAAGAATTTGAAGACAGGCCCGATACCATGCAGAATTTCGAAGTTAGCCTTAATACTGCCATGCACGAGCTGCACAGCCGCATGGAGCGCATTCAAGTTCTCGAGGCTGAGAGCAAGAATGTCAAGAAAGAGATGGAGACCAAGGCAACTATCATTTCCGGTCTGACAAGGGAACGGTCCAGCCTTTCGGGCTCGTCGCCAATGGATATCTCCGTGGTGTCGCAGATGCGGGATCAGATCTTGCAACATGAGAACCAGGTCAAGGGGTTGCAAGAAGCGCATGATATTCGGGAGAAGGAATTGACGGCTGAAGTCCAGAGTTTGAATGAACTGTTAGAGGCACAGAGGGCTCTAGTGATGGAGAAGGATGGGCAGGTTGAAGCGCAGGATCAGAAGATTGTGCAGCTGGAGGAGGTAAACTCCGAATGGGAAATAAAACACCAAGGCGCTGTCGAGTCCTTACAGTCATCTGAGAACACACTTCAGACCACTCTTGCTGAATTGCAAGCTGCCCTGGTCGAGCGAGCTGAGTGGCAAAGCAAGCACCGTACCGCTACTGAGTCACTGCAGTCCTCCGAGCAACAGCTGCAAACCACCCTGGTCGAACTGGAGGCTGCTCTCGCCAGCATTGATGCCCTGCGGAGTGAGCGCAACGAAGTCGAGGGAGCCAGTGCGGAAGAAATGGCAACTGCTGCGAAAGGCCTTGAGAACGCGCGTGCTAAGCATCAAGAACTTGTGGATAGCCTTAAGCATAATATCGAGGAGCAGAGAAGCACCATTTCTGCTCACTTGTCTACCATTTCCGGAATGGAATCGTCGCTCGCAGCTGCCAAGGAACAGATTTCTCAACATGAGGACACTAACCACTCTAGTAGCGAGGAACTCGAGTCTTACCGTGCTCGCGCCACTGCTATAGAGCAGGAGATCGAAGTCCAGAAAGCCACCGTCGAGGCGCAGAAGGCGGAGCTTGTGTCTCTGCAGGAGTCGCACAAGCAAGAACTGGAAGAGTTGGAGGTCAAGGTCAAGGCTGCTGCCGAGGCCCACTATGAATCACGCATGGCGGAAGAGAGTGCTCGCAACGAACAGGCCGTCAACGCTTTACGAGCGGAAATCTTAGCATCCAAGAACGAATTGACGAAATTGCTATCCGGTGTCACCACAGCGTTGAATACTCCGGTGACTGCCAATAGCCTCCAGGAGCAGATTGAGGATGTTATTTCTCAGAAGCAGCAATTCGCTGATAAGTACTCTGCGCTGTTCGATACCAATGAGGAGCTCATGGGGGAGTTGGAGTCGAAGAGGAGCAGCCATGCCAAGCTCGAAAGGCAATTCACGGACCTGACGGAGAGGTCTAGCCGCCATGAAGCCAAGATGACTGAACTCGCTCATCTGGTCGCTAGCCACGAGGACGCCCTTAAGGAGAAGGAGGATCTCATCAAGAAGAAGGACGCGATCATCAATGAAATCACTACTGAGAAGCAGAAGAGCGTCCGCCTCGTGGAGGAGCTGGAGGAGCAAATTACGAATACTTTCGATCAGCATCATAACCGCTTGTCTGTCATCCAGCAAGAGAGACACCAGGCTCTTGATGAGGCGACTCTCAAGATCGGGATTTTGGAGAAGGATATCGAAAGTTATCGGGCTCGTATTGACCAATTGGAGGTGAGTTTAGATAGATTATTCTTCATATTCTGTTCCGTACTAATAGAAACAAGCAGGGCCAGATGCGAAATGGTGATGTCTCATCACCCATCGATCGCAGCAGCTCTATGACGTCGAATCTTCGAAAGAGCGCCTCTGCTGCATCGCTGCCTTCGCCTCCACCAGCCATTCCTCTCCCGCCTCTTCCAAACATCGCCGCGCAGACCGGAAGCATATCCCCCCCCAGCTCCCGACATACCAGCAAGGAGCTCGTCAACGCCCAGCTCGTCGAGGACCAAGAAGCCCGCATCCGCACGATCGAGAAGCACCTGCACGCCGAGAAACAGCTAACGGCCACCCTCGAAGAAGCCCTAGGTGATCTCGAGGCGCAGAGCAACAAAGTCAAGACGGACATGGAAGCATGGAAGAAGAAGGCGTGGCAGTTCGAGGACGAGCTGACGCAGTTGCGCTCCGAGCGGAATTCGACGAGGTTGTCCATCCAGGCTGTGGAGGAGGAGCGGAATGCGCGGCGGGAGGCGGAGGCTGCGCGGGCGCATTTGGAGGAGAAGATGAATGCGATTAGTAAGAAGAAGAAGAAGAGTACGCTGAATTGTTTTTAGGCGGGTTGTGCCTTTTGGATATATAATATTTGCCGAGTTTGCTTTTGCTTTTGCTTTTGCTTTTGCGCGTGTGCTTGTGCTTGTGCTTGTGCTTGTACTTGTTTTCCGATGCGATGCGATGCGCTGTGCTCGTTTAAAAAACTAAATTGACGTTATGTTCCCCCCTATTATTCCCCGCCTCGCCCTTACCCCTCATACCCATACCCATACCCATACCCATTATTCTATTTTTAGTTTTCCTTTTTTTCTTTCCTTTTTTTTCACTTCTTGACGATGTCATTTATGACCCAGATATATATTTTTTTTCCTTTCGTTCCACCCCGCCCCCGGCCCGCCCCACCCGGCATCCCCAACACTCTTCCATCATTATTGACTGACTGTTGATTATATATCCCTCTCCGTACATGCTGCTTTTTTTCTTTCTTTCTTTTTTCTTTTTCCGTATTTTTGTATTCGTTTTGTTTTGTTTTTACTTCTTGTGTTTTCTCATCCCCAATATTTTTTTTATCCGTTGCTACTCCTTTTTCTCCCTCTTTCCACTCACCTCACTCTCACCCTGGACCGGACTGAGATAGATTAAATCATTCGTCGTCGCCTTTGGCTTCGGCTTTTCTTTTCAAAACTTTCTTCCATTCTCTCCCACTAAGCATCCCTCTAAAAATTTAGCAGGGCATGCTCTCATTTGTTTAAAACGTTCACTTCATACCCCCACTGCGCATCTTAATGTTTACTTTTTAGTCCTTTAGTTTTTAACATTAAACTTTTATCAAGTTCTTAGTTATTCTTTTTTTTTTTTTGATTTGCTTTGATTTGATTTGATTGGTTGATTCAATTCCCAGACTCTGCTTTACCGTCTATCTACTTGATATATTTATGTTGCTTTATACTAGATCTAATTCTTCATTTTGTATTGTATGTACAGTACATTTGTATATCTACTTTGCATTACACAATAAAAATTTATATTTTATTACTTATTGTTTTCTTAGTACTTACATTAACGAGCGAATCACATGACTATGACCGCATCATCAGCCAGTTATTTACCTTACCGCAATGCTGTCTTCTAACCTCCGCTGCACATATTCCAATCAATTCCTCCAAATAAGTCACAAAACAGCCGCCCAATACATTCTCAATCCCTGATTCCAATTCCAATTCTGGTTCCAAATTTAAATCCAAATCTAATCTAATCTAATCCAACCCCCAAAATGACAAAACCCCCACCCCCCAAAAAACGCCGAACAATAACCCTCCTCCACCCTGACCTGGGCATCGGCGGCGCAGAGCGTCTCATCCTCGACGTCGCCCTGGCATTACAAGCGCGCGGGCACAGGGTAAAAATCTACACCTCGCACCGGGACCGGAACCATTGCTTCGAGGAGGCGCGCGATGGCACGCTGGACGTGACCGTGCGCGGGAACACGGTGTTTCCGGACCAGATTGCAGGGCGGTTTCGGGTGTTGTTTGCTGTGTTGAGGCAGGTGCATTTGGTGGTGGGGTTGTTGATGGCGCGGGAGTGGGAGCGGGAGGGAGGTGATAATAAGCAGGACAAAAATAAAGTCGGGGATGAGGAAGAGGAGGAGGAAGAGGAAGAGGAAGAAGAAGATGTATATATCGTCGACCAGGTGCCGGCGTGTGTACCTATTCTGAAAACTTTTGGGCCGTTGGCGTCATCATCGAAAACGAAACGGAGACAACGGATACTATTTTACTGTCATTTCCCAGATCAATTGCTGGCGAGGCGCGACGAGGGTGGGGCTATACGGCGGTTGATCAAGGCGTGCTATCGGTATCCGTTCGATTGGTTTGAAGGGTGGGCAATCAGTGCGGCCGATAAGGTTGTGGCTAACTCGAAATTTACGTGTGGGGTTGTCAGGCAGGTTTTTGGGGAGGGGTTCGGGGATGTTAGGGTTGTTTATCCGTGTGTTGATACGGGGGTTAAGAACATGGGGAACAGGATCGAAGGGGGGACACTCTGGGGTGGGAAGAAGATACTGCTGAGTATTAATCGGTTTGAGAGGAAGAAGGATGTGGGGCTTGCGATTCGGGCTTATCATGGGCTTGGGGAGGAGGGGAGGAAAGGGACGCGGTTGGTCATTGCTGGTATGCTGCTTTTTAGTAGTCTTCATTGATAGTCGTTTATGGTTCGAATGAAGTCGCTAATTTCTCTATTACAGGTGGATACGATAACCGCGTACACGAAAATGTCCAATATCATACAGAGCTCGACGACCTAGCCACAGGCTTGGGCCTACGAACCGCCACGTCGAAAACAGTTATTTCTGCACTTTCCATCCCGGATTCAATAGAGGTCCTATTCTTGCTTTCGGTGCCGTCCGCATTTAAACAAACCCTGCTTTCAGCGGCCACGCTTCTCGTCTATACCCCGTCATATGAGCACTTCGGCATAGTGCCCGTCGAGGCAATGCATGCAGGTCTCCCTGTTCTAGCTGTAAACAACGGCGGACCATTGGAAACGATTGTGGAGGGCAAAACTGGATGGCTGAGAGGTGCAAACGCCATTGAAGAGTGGACGGCAGTCATGCGCAAAGCGCTGTGGGAGATGGATGAACAAGAAGTCGCCATAGTGAGCGCCAATGCCAAAGAAAGAGTGGAAAGGGAGTTCTCGCTGCAGGCCATGGGGGACCGACTTGAAGCGGAGATTCAAGATATGTTTGATAAAGAGGCTCGTCCGTTCCATGGACTTTGGCATGTGTTATTATTTGGGGTCGCGATGCTGGGGCTGATAATTGCGGTAGTGGTCGCAGCGTTCATAAGGCAGCGAATAAAATGAGGCTAATTTTACCCTCCACATCGTCAATTTCCCTGCTGGCCGAGCAAGGCAAGTAGGATGGTGGGAGTCATTTATACGTTTCCATAATCCTCTCGAAACTTTTCTTCGGCGATTCGATCAAGAGGCGACGTATAATCCATACGTGGGAGGAACGTCCTGTTGCCTCTACTTGCACACACCCTCAGCGCTAGGTTGTAGGACATTTGCCCAAATTTACAACGCTTCCGGCTTGTTCGCTGCGTTTGGAGATCCATTGTGTAGCATCTCTTATGACCCCTGCAGATTTCATCTCCAACGCATTGGACCCTGTTCCTTATCTGCGCTCCGCTGGCATGAAGAATGAAGGGGCCAAGGCTAGCTGCTCCCAACTGAATGTACTTGGCAGAAAATATACACAAGAGTGTTCGAGAAGTACGGGCTAGCTTGGCGAGCGGTAAGGTTGTCATCTTCTCGGTTCAGACCTACGCCAATAATTCCAGCGCCAACTTTCCGAGATCTGATCCTCTTAACAGTATATTTATTCATTGCGAAGTTTGAAGATGAACATGAATGAGTTAAGGATTGGTCCAAGCTACGCTACAAGAACCCCATCCTACTGCGCCATTCGGTACTACGCATGGCCTCTCCAAGGCTACGGAATATGCAGCTTCTGAGTGAATTATATACCACTAATGCTAATGACTATTGACTTGTAATGCCATCAGCATACGTATGTAGAATTAATGTATCAACAATATTTATAGAAATACACTGTTAAAATTATACCAAAATCAGGGCAAGTTTCTTTTGGGTAACATAGTCAGTCACATGACGACGTGTTATTATCGCGTTTCAACTTCAACCCTGCAACATCCAACGTCAACGATTATCAATGATTATCCAGGACAAACTCTGAGCCCTGATGAAGTGCAACAAAAGGGGACTGTGACAACAGAGGGTGGCCTTTTGTTTCTCTCTATCCCCTTCCACTCACTTATGGCCTTGCTGCTTTGGATACGCAGGTTTTGGTGCTTCTAAATTATACGCTTTTTGGGTTCTGACCTGACCGTCCTTTTGGATGACGATGTAACGGAATTGATATATAATTTCTACAGAGCAACTGGTTATGGATAGTTTTGGAGCTGCAGACTAGGAGCCCATAATGCCCGAAGTTATCAGTCTCTTGTCGTCGCCTCTGGAGGCGCGCCCATCCCGCCCCTCAACCACAATATCCGAACTGCCAGCTCGCGCATCCCGCTTCGCCGCCATCCTCTCTGATGATTCAATTTTCGACTGGGGAGACCCAAATCCTCCCAAAAAGCGCAGATTGAGCCCCCAATGCGACCCGCCCTCGCCCAGGCAACCTACCCCTCGCCCGAAGACGAACCCTTTATTTCTATTTTCTGACTTGGAAGACAGTATTATATCTTCGCCAGTAACTCGATTAAATCACTATACTTCGACAGCGAACAATAACAAAAGGAATGGCGACCTATCAGACCCTATCGAATTCACATCATCCGCTGTGGATCCAACAACTACGCACGGCGGGGACAATCATTCAAGAAAAGCACCCGCCATCATAACAATAGACGACAGTATCATAGAACCCGATGAACTATCTTCCCCTGGAGGTCCGCTAAATGTTCTACCGCCAGCTACCTTGAAATCTCATTTGTCCGATAGAACAGCGAGCCTACTGTCGCGGATTCAAAATCGCTCATCAGCAGAACCCACCAAATCCAAACAGAAGGGAGTTAGTACACATGTCTCCAAATCGATATCCTCCAGTTCTAGAATACGAGTGCCAAAGCCAAGCCAGACGATAGATATAGATGACGACTCCCTTCTACCAGCGCTTCCAACGTCGAAGCCAAAAAGAGCTCCAAATGTATCTACCACTAATAAGGAAATACGGGAAGCAGAAAGACAAGCTACAAAGGAACGCCGCGAAAAGGAGAGGGAAGAAGAAAACCAACGGAAGCAAAAATTAAAGGAACAAAAGGCCAAAGAAAAACAACTAGCTGCTGACCTTGCAGAAGCCAACAAGCGAAAATTTGATAAGAAAATTTCCACGCCTGAAATGATTATAGACATGTCGTCTACCTTTGAGGAGTCCAGCGTTGGTAACCAAGTTACGGAGTACATGCGACATCTTGGGGTGGAAAAACATTTCCTCTCTACTCGCATACCAAATATCGTTACGTGGAGACGAAAAATCACTGCTCAGTATAATGACGAGGCAGCACACTGGGAACCCTGTCCCCTTACCATCAAAAAGGAAAAGCACGTTCTATGTCTCCTATTGGCACAGGAATTTGTCGATATGTCTATAGCCACTTCCGACAGCGATAATGCCCTCGAATCCCATGTCCTCAAGATAAAACGCACTTATCCCGGATGCAAACCAATCTATCTCATCGAAGGCCTAACCGTATGGATGAGAAAGAACAACAATTCCAAGAACCGAGCCTACCAAGCATCAGTTCTTCGAGAATTAGGAAGCAGTTACCAACCTCAACAACCGCAACAGCCGCAACAACCACCCAAACGCCAAAGGAAGCCCAAGCAATCGGCACCCGCGCCTCCACCCGTCGATGACGACGCCATCGAAGATGCTCTCCTCCAGCTCCAAGTGCAGCATGGATGCCTAATCCAGCACACGGCAGTACCAGCTGAATCCGCAGAGTGGATCAAGAATTTCACAGAACATATATCCACGATACCGTACCGGCAGGAACTCATAAATCTTCACGATGCTTCATTCTGCATGGACGTCGGCCAGGTAAAGTCAGGCGAAGATAATGCAGATACATATGTCAAGATGTTGCAGGAGATTCAGCGTGTGACAGCCCCGATATCGTATGGAATAACAACGCAATATCCCACTGTGGGAAAACTCGTGAGGGAATTGAAGGAGCAGGGGCCATTACTCCTGGAGGATGTCAAGGTTTGTCAATTCTCCATATCTTTTTTTCCCTTTCCCTTTTCTGGACCGCAGAGCCTTGTTATACTATCAGTTGAACTAACGAAACAACCCCCCTGCAGAAATGTGCAAATAAAAGCGGTGCCTTGACGGATGCTCGCGTCGGCCCTGCTATGAGCAAGCGTTTGCATAAAGTGTTTACCGGGTTGAATCCGGCGTCGACCGATATCTGATTCCGTTCGGCATTCTACCTATCGCCGACGAACTCCTTCTCTATTACTGTTACTGTTACTACATTCGACCCCATGGTTTGCGACATTTTTCATTCCTATATCATATTAATATAATACCTCTTGTATTTTTTGGCGCGTCTCATTGGAGAGTTCCTTTGGCTATGAATGTAGTTCATACTCATACTCATTTTTGTTTATTTTTTTGGAGAACTTTTCGGGCGCATTAACAGGTGCTGGAGGAACTATTGTCCTTTTTTTGTATTATGTTCATTCTTGGGAAGGAGGTGGTATATTTCTGAGCTTTCAAATACCCATCATATAACAGTATGAAGGATTAGGCGTATAGATTTAGTATCGAGAACGGCGAACATGATACTGTCGGTTTTTGGCGCCTGGATATCTCTTATCTATCTATACCAGTATAGAGCATGTCTTATTTCGGTTCCAACGCTTGCACATTCTGGCAACCATACTAAGAATGATACATGTGCACTGCGCAGGTGAAATTTAACCTCCTAAAACTACCAAAAGTAGTTTCCTCAAAATGCCGAATCTGTAGTAGGAAAAGCTATCCCAATTCATACGCCCAACCAAACAAACTTGGTCCATCCTAACTATCTATTATCCACCAAAATCTAGTCCCGAGGCCTGATATCTGTACAGCAAAAATAGGGGAGATAAAAAAATAAAAAAGGGACATGTCCGAAAACAAAACAAAAGGATATCCAACGATCCCGAACAACTTATCGACACAACGTATTCCCAGTTTCCCAGTCACGTAAGCCATGGCATGGCATGGCCACGGTTATGGTTACGGCTACATCCGCACATCCAAACCTCCTTCCCTCCCAATCAAACCACAACACCTCTCTGCCTCCACCCCTTCCACGCAACCGCCCACAACCCGATCGCCACCCAAACACTAGCCGCACACCCCAGTGCCCAAAATCCATAACAACCCCAACCAACACACTGCTGATTCCCATCTCCATCCCCACCCCCCACCCTTCTCGCCGCCTCATAACCCGCGGAATAAACCGCCCCCCAAACCGCCGCCCCAGCCGCCGGGAACATAGCAACAACACCCCAATTCGTGCCGAAATTCTCCACACCCCACACGACGGAGATGATAATGGGGACGAGCGCGAAGGAGGCGCCGTAACCGAGGCCGATGAGGGCAGTGGTTACGTGGAAGGATTGTGGGAAGGAGAGGGGGAGGGGTGTGGCGAGGAAGAGGAAGCCGAGGGAGAGGAGGAGGGCGGAGGGCAGGAGGAAGGTTAAGCGAGAGAGGGTTATGCGGCGGATAAGGGAGGGTGGGGGTTGAGGTTGGGTGGTTATGGAGGGGGAGAAGGATTGGAGGTGGGAGTGGGGGACGGGAGACGGGGCGAAGAGGTCGGATAGGTAGCCGGTTAGGAGTCGGGCGATGGTGGAGGTTAGGGCGATGGATGTGACGTGGGAGGCTGGGCTGCCGGCGGGAGGTGGGAGGTTGGGAGGGTGTGAGGGTGGTGTTAGGGTTGGGATTATGGTGCCAACCTTTTTTTTTGGGGGGGAGGGGGAGTTAGTGAGGATAATGCAAAAGGGAGAAGAGAGGTGGGAAAATAGGGGGATGGGTAATAATACATACATTATTTATATACGCCTCCCCTGGGCCTGTTATCAAAAAGAACCCCACCGCAAGCCACCACATCGTCTTATCTTTCAAGAACAGCCTCGTCTCCTGGTTAAGGAGCCAGTTCTTCTTCCTACGTTCCTCTTTCTGCTGGTCCTGCCATTCCTCCTGCGAAAGGGCAAGGGACTGAGAGTCATCCTCGGGTGGTCCCCCAGCCCCAGCCTCAGCCGCGCTACCATCCATAGTACCATATGACACTGACGATGAAGACATCGCAGCCCGAACCTCCTCCCTCGAGCGGAAGAAATCACTTTCATCAAGGATCCCACTCCGCTCCAGCTCCTCTACAGCCTCGTCGATCATCTCTTCTTCATCCACAATGCGCAATGCAAAGGTACCTCCAATCCCAACGACAATCAACAATATCCCCAGGAAGAGGAAGTATTTGAAAACATCAACATCGCCCTTCTGCCCGCCCGGTCCACGCTCATACAGCAGGTGGGTGCCCACCTGGCTCTGCCACATACCGCTAAGCCCAAATGCCGCAATAGGCAGTGCGAGCACAATGCCCTTATGTTTTCCGCGGCCAAAGTTCTTCGCACACGTCGTGACCGCAGCGAGATACATGCAGCATGTGCCAGCACCCACGCCAATGAACGCTATAATCATGACTGCGAACGGCCATCCCGTGCCGCCTGCGTCAACGGGGGGACCAGATTTGTAGGTGAATGCCGCGAGGAGGTATCCGGGGCCGAAAAGGAAGGCGGAGATCAATGATATTGGGCCTGGAGTGTATCTGTCGCAGAGATAGCCAAAAAAAGCCACGGGGAGGTACATGGAAACCGCCGCGGAGACGGCGACGGCATTGACGCGGAACTGGGAGTAGTGGAGGCGGGTTTGGAGTAGAGGTCCGTAGAGAGAGAATGCGGTGATGCTTCCGGCGCAGAGCCTTCATCATTGCCCATCCCCAAATAAAAAGGCAATTAATTAGTTTTTATAGTAACCATGCAGCAAGGTACCTTAAAACCCCAAAAGTACGGGAAAAAGGTGAGAAAGGAAGCCAACATACGCACTCCCAACCCCCCATATAAAGCTCAGGATCCTAACAACCTGCTGCTTCATCAACTTCCTATCCCGCTCTCTAATTTCGTAAACGACTCCGTCAAATACACTAGCTCCATCGTCACCATCGTCGGCATAGCCATTGCTACTACGGCCATATTGTCTAAAAAAGCCAGCACCCTGTCCATCTCTATTTGTCCTATCATCATCATCATCGCCATCATCACCATCATCCTCGTCTTCAGTGTCACGAAGGAGCAAAGGTCGATTGGCGTCGAAATCTCGCTTATCGCTGATTCTAGCATGGCGTGTATTATTGAGGGCTGGCATCTTCAAAAGGGGAATCCGGGGTCTGTGGGTGGTTGTATAAAATAGAGTGTGTGTTCCAAGGTTTGTGTTTGTGTTTTGGTGTCCTTCGCCCCGTCGATAGGCGTAGGTAGAAGTTTCCCCCCTCCGAGTCCGTTCACTTTATACGTATTTCCGTAAACAAATCAAGTCTACCTACCCTACCCCAATCAAAGCACCACAAACACGTCCGGTTGAGACAACAGGCAACGCCCAAACTTCGACTCAGAAGACCCTAATTTGATATCCAGGGTCATTAGGCGTAGATAAATTCGAGATATATATGACACATATATGTTATTTCTTCCTTCCTTCCTTTCTTTCTTTCTTTCTTTCTTTCTTGCTCAGCGATAGAGTTGATTGAGAACCAACCAAAAAAAGAGAGAAAAAAACCTTAGTTATTCTCCAGCAGCTGTGGTCGAATTTATATGGATTGGAAACATTGCTGCTTTGCCCTAGCAGGCCGGAGGTTCCTCTCGGAGAATCAAGGATAGTTATAATGAAACGAGCTGCAAAGGTGCCCAATTAGATGACTAGCTCCATCTTTCATCAGAAGAGGTAAGTTAATTATGCGTGCCTGTGAATAATAACAGAGTAGCTCCAGGAACACCCAGGTTCTCCCAGAGGCGTCACTCTATCTCTATCTCTCTCTCTCTTAGCTCCAATATATATCCTGTCCTTTCGTATCCCGTCGATATTCTTGATGTTGATGTTCTTGATGATGATGATATTAATGATGTTGTTGTTGATATCAAAAAGTCGATGTTGCAGTCGACGTCAGCCGGCTCCAGTTTGACGCTTTTCCTATTCGGGTAGTATGTATTCCATCACGTGAGATAAGCCTCGGCAATCTCGGTCTGCTGGTTATTCCGAACTCGGAGCTATATCAAAGTATTTTTTAAACATGAACATAAAACATATTATTTCACGAAACCTCACATCCCACAAAGTGTTGCTGTGTATAATATAATATAAAATAATTTCATTTCATTTCATTTCATTTCATTTCATCAATTCTAGTTATATTCCGAAAAACTCCACCCAATCCCAATCCCAATCCCATTTCCAGTTCCCATATCCCATATCCCATGTCCGTTCCCATTTCCATTCCCATTGCCCATATAGAATAAAAACGGGGGAAAAGATATAAATAAATAAAAAGGGTAGTAAAGGTAAGTTTTAAAAAAAAGTTATGAAGAAGAAACCGACAAGGGAAAAGGGGGGGGGGGGGGGGAAACAAACACCTTTGAGCAAAAAAAGAGCAACACTAAAATAAAATAAAACCGCCATGAACAATAAAAAAGAGATCGAATCGACCCAGCGAGTCGTTCAGTAAGACTGGATGCCATGCCATCTTAACAAAAGTAAAATAAAAAAACGCAACCGAAAAAAAATAAGGAAGAAGAAAAGAAACCCAGCATAACAGATAAGACTCACATTCACTCAACAAACTTAACAAACTTAACAAACTCAACACTAAACACTAACCTCCCCAGGATCACTCTCCATAACCCCCTCCTCCCAAAACCCACCATCATACCCATCACCATCATCCTCTCTCCCCATCCCCGCCCCCCCACGCGGCACAAACGCCATCCCCTCCCCCTCCCCCCTTTCAACATAATCCTCATCATTAATCTCCTTCAATATGCGCTGGAAGTACATGCGCAGCGAGCGCAGGCCGCGCAGGTATCCGCGGTCGATGTCATGCGGGTGATGGGGTGGGCAGGGCGCGTTGGGCGGTATCCCATCTTCGCCTGTGATGCAGTTGGCGAAATCGACGATTTTCACGCGGAGGCCGGAGTTGTTATGGCCTTCTTTGTCGTCTGCTCCTTTCTTCTGTTGTTTTGCAGGGTCACGATCACCTGTTGTCGTCGTCGCATCATCGGGTTTCTCTGGTTCTACGGATTTTTCCCCATCATAGAGGATCAAGAGGCTGCTGGCATAAAGTCTGTAACCAGGTAGTCGCCGCACCATACTCTCCAGTCGAGCGAGCTTGTCGAGGATAATAGGAATCTTCTTCGCAACGCTCGAGTAACTAACGCCATCATACAAGAACCTCGTGAGCGCGTCCTGGAACTGTCGTCCAGCCGTGAGGTCACGGCCGAAATACTTATCCTCGAAAAGATAGTCTTGTTTCTTTATATTCCAAACTTGCATCCCACAAAGCCGCACTCCCAGTTGCTGCGACGTAGTAGTTTGGCACTTGCGCCTCTGAGATTTCTTCTTTTTCTCATCGGCCTCGATTCCATACTGGCGAGTACCCATTTTTAGATCAAGTACACACGGCCTATTCATTCCAGCAGTAAGGTCTTCAAGAAGCAGGAAGAACTGAACCCGCTCGTCCCGCGTCGTCCGTGCTTCTTTGGGGTTTACAGGGAGACGCACAGGGGCCCCAGCGGAAGTCTCCAGAGAGACAGAAAATTTCTTGTTCTGGCGCGGAGTGGCCAACTCTAACGTAGTCTCCCCTTCTTGATTATCAGAAGTAGATTCATCAAAAACAAGAGCAGTGTTCGTGACAGGTTGCGAAGAAGCAGGCGGCCGCAGTGCTTCCGGCTCCATCTTGAAGATTTCATCTTCCTTATCCCCACCATATCCCTCATCATCAAAATAAACCAAGTCTCCAGCTTTGCTGTTGCTCATGCTTCGTTTTCTTTCAAGCCCGCTACCAGAGTGGCGCCGCCTTATCCGATGAGAAGTAGTCGGTGCCAAGACTTTCGGACGATATGGAATTTCTTCGGTATGGATTTTCTCTAGCGCAGGGGTATCCCCGTTCACGACTGTAGAAACCGATGACGATAAGCTGGTCTCCTTCTTGTCTTCGTCCCGGTTCATTCGAAGTGGAGGCATCGACCCTTCGCGGACGGTGCGAGTAGAGCTGTCACCCTGCGAGGATGGACGATTCATCGAAACATGGCTACGTCTTCGCGTGGTCTCAGCCCGCAGTCTAGACAAGGAATTATGTCCACGGGCGTGGCGTCGATGATGGTGAATTGGAGGCGGGGCAAAAACCTCTCGGAGAACCTGTTCCTGTAGTTTTGTATTCACAGTTGTCGCGCCCCAGCTTGCTCCATGCCTTTTTAGAGGTGGCGGATTTGGTGACGATGACGATGCTGACTTGAGCGCGACATCGTCATAACCAGCAGTTTGCCGGGTCCTGGAAGTATCTCCACTGTCCGGAGACCCGGAAGAGGTGAAAAGATCTAACGGAATTATATGTCGGTTATTCTCAAGAATCACCTTTGGAATAACCCCTGTAACTTGTGATTGGCTAAAGATCCGCGGACTTTCCGCGTCTTTGGTTTCTTTCGAAACCTGCGGGGTTTTCTCAGTACCATTTTTCGGGGAAGTGGAGGAAGCAGTTCCGTTTTCAATGGCTGTCTCATCGGGTTTATTCTTTGGTCGCTTCGGGCCTTTGGAGAATGTTACGTTGAGAACGCCAATGTATCTACAGTAAGGGGAATAACGCGCCATTAGCATCCGGTTAATAATAACACATCAAGCTATGCATGCGATGTCTTTTTTCTCGGGATAGATCTGTAGGAAAGGATTTTTTTTTTGGGGGGAGGGGGGCACAAAACGAACCTTGCAAGAAACATCAACATCTCCGGATGTCTGCGCTCAATCCTCTCATAGAACTCATTCTCACGATTATTCAGTTGCTTACAGACAGCTCGTCGGGAAAATCTAAATACGGTAGTATGGCCGCCCACTTGATGTCGATACGGCTTCAGCTCGACAGCGCCAAGCGGGGCGGTAGGTGCATGCGGGTGTTTACGCCTAGGGCGTGTAGGATGATGATGATGGTGCGCTGAAGCAGCCGGAACAGCCCCTGCGTCGTCTGTTAAACTAGATTCTTCCTCACGGGCAGAAAGCCCACTTTCATCCGCTGAGCCAAATTCAGACTCAGACGCTGATTCAGGGACCAACTCTGAAATCGTGGTCAGTGGGCGGTCACGAATCTCACTAACCTGCCCCCCGGGGGCCTTCAGCAGGTCTCCATGGAAGAGTTGAGTGTCATGGTCCGAACGCAAAGATATATCCACATGGCTAGGTGGTTCGTTTGGCACCTCCTCAAGATCCTCTTCTAGAGATAATCGGTTGAGCTCCTCTTCGGGAGGTTCCTCTTCCTCTGGTGTCTGGAGCTGCTCGACCTCGACCTCGACATCCTCTGATTCTGGGCGTTGGTGTGGGAAGTAGAGAGCGGAAGAGATCCGCTCCTCGTCCTCGTAGCTTTCAGAGCCTTCCCGTGTGAGACGCTGGGTAGTGTCAGACCCTGCAGAATTACTTTCGAAAGTGGAATCCGACCCGAAAACAAGAGGCGATCCACGGTCCAAGATTGGGGTGGGCAAGCTATTTGTCGACGGCGAAACGAAGCCGCGGTAGTTCTTGATTTCGTCCAGGAGTTCAACGGGAACCTTCCTCCACCTGTCTGTGCGGGGTTTTTCTTCGGTAATATCGGTATGAAGCGAGTGTCGGGTGACACGTTGTGTAGGAGTAGTGCCAGTGGAGTCAGATACATCATCTCCTCCATCCTCATCGTGTGAAGTATCGTCGTCTTCCCGTTGTAACTGGTGAGGCTCTGACACACCTGGGGGCAAGAGTATAACCTGAGACCGCGACGAGGAAGAAGAAGGACCTTCAGCTGCAGGAAACAGTCTTCCCCGTTCGCCAGAATACTCCCCCTCGCCAAGTTGATCCTGGTCCCTAGAAGCCCGCTCCACAAGACGCTCATCCCGCTTTTTGCGTTCTGGAGATTTTGTGTTCTCTTTGAACAGACCTAGATAGTGGCTTGATTTGCGACTCCGAACGTGAGCAGCTGGTTCAGCATTGGCCAGATCAGCTTCGATAGAAGTTTCTTGGCGTGAGTGGTGGCTCTTGCTCGAGCTGCGTGTGACAGGACGATCTCTACGGGAATCAGAGGAGTGGCCCCGGGCTCGGGACCGGGACTGGGGCTGGGACTGATTAGGTGGCTGCGTGGGGTTTGTTGATGATGACTGCGCCCTGCTGGTATTTTCTCTAGACAATGGTTTAGTGGCCATCGACGTCGGCATCTTGCCAGAACTAGTCGTAGCCGTAGTCGCAGTCGTAGCTAGGGAAGCTTTAGTTTTAGCTTTGTGAGGATCCGGGGGCGACTGAGAAACGGTTTCAAGAGAGTCCCAGGACCTTGCTCTGGAAATTCCTATGAATGGCGATGAGTGTTCTGCGGATGGGGAATCAGTCGTACGTGAAGGGGATTGGAAGAAGGTATCGATTCCGCGAGGGTAATCGGAATTGACAATGCCACCACCGCAGGCTCGCTGAGGAAGCTGAGTGTTCGTCATCGAATCGAGCGGCGGGGGAGACAGTCCGGGATGCGAGGGTGGTAGAGGAGATGAGCGCGGGAGAAACAAAGACGAAGAAGAAATCGACTTGGAGCTGTCCTTCTTCCACACGGGGTCAGTGGACAGAGAAGGAGCATTGTCATCTTGCCGGCGGTCAGGAAACTGCAGAGTGTTGCCGTCAATATTGTTGTTATTGTTATTGTTATTGTTAATGTTATTGTTATTTTTATTATTATTCTGCTCAGGAGATCTTCCACTTTCCGCAGCCGTCTGCAGTGTTGCCAACGATAGCGGTGGTAACTGGGCTTGTCCGTCTTCTCCTTCTCCTTCTCCTTCTCCCGGATGCCGAGTCTCCAACAACCCAGACTGTAGCAATTGTTGGCGTAGTAAGGATGGACCTCTTCCCTCGTCCCTTTTCACCGGAGGATTATTTACATCGTTGTCTGAGGGCAGGTAGTGCGTGGCAAAGATACTTTCTCTCTCGGACAACTGGGGGCTCCGGGGTCGAAAGGGGGAGGGGGAGGAGGAAGAGGAGGTTACAGACGGGGCAGAAGATAGAGTGGAGGAGGAGGAGACATGCTCAGCAGGAGCAGTGTTTGTCCGCTTGAGAGGGAACGAGGGATTGGGGGCTTTTAACCGGCCTGTATTGGCAGCATTAGTCGTTGTAGTAGTAGTGGTAGTGGTGGTGCGGAGAGCTGTTGCAACAGGGGCAACGTGGGCAACGTGGGCGGGCTGTTGGCTGAGCGGGCAGCGGCCAGGGGATCTGGAATTTGCTTTAGATTTACATTGCAGGCAGCTCGAATCATGAGGGGCATCGGGCGCAGGTGTCACCAGGGTTCTGGACGAGGGATCAACGGGAGCGGAAGATGGGGTTGACATGGGGAGGACATTGGTCAAGCCAGAGGGAATATCAGGAGAACCAGGAAAAGAGAAGAGAAGAAGAAGAAGAAGAAGAAGAAGAAGAAGAAGAAGAAGAAGAAGAAGAAGAGAAGAAGATAAGAAGAGGAAGTAGAAGTAGAAGTAGAAAGAAGAAGAAAAAGGAATACAAGATGATCGTGGTTGTGTGGTTGGGGATGAAGCTGGTGACCGAGTTGACCGAGTTTGGCCTTGGATGAGGCGAGTTTGATGTTCCTTTTTGATGGTCTGTTGATGTCTGGGATGGATGGGCGGTGGCTGGTGACTGGCTGCAGAAAAACTCAAAAAAGTTCAACAACAAGAATACTAACTAATAAATATACATATAAATAAGAGGGGAACGGAGAGTCTTTCTACAGATATTGTCTCATTCATATATATATGATTATTTATTAAATATATACGTATAATAGATAAGGAGTTGGTGATACCGATGAAATTCAAGAGCAAGAGGATAGGATGAGCCCAGAAGAAAAAAGCACAAAAAACTCAAAAAAGCTTGTACGAGGGCCTGCACTCCATAACTAACCGCTGCAGCCAATCGTCTCAGCCAATATCAGCCGTCTAGCTCCTGTTAATCACAACGGCTGATTCCCCCCATGTGCTTGAGGCTTGAGCTGAGCTGTGTCTAGGACTGGGGCTCTCTGGGAGCTTTGGAGCCTTGACTTAGTTAAATACTAGAACGCGTACTAGCTGCTGCCACTGAGTTCCTCAGCTAGCTATGAAGATATTATTAGGACTGGACTGGACTGGACTGGGATAGAGTCATAATGTATATATCTAGTGGAGATATCTACATCCACTATGGAGTGTGTATTGATGCCATGTCACTCTCCATACTATTTCCAGCGCAAGGTACCGTACATATACAGCACAAACAAACAAACAAGCCCGAGGACTGCAGCTGGGCCCAGAACATCCAATTGCACTCCACAGCCATCATCATATATAAATATTTATACACTATATAGACCAACACAACAACACACATAGGCAAAGCACACCTAGGTAGTTACGCAATTACTTATTAGTTAACTATCAGCTGCGGGCACATAGGATGCATCTCCCCAGACCCAAAAGGACAACCTTGGAAGAAAATATCCATATAATATAATCCGCCCCCCCGGTAACCCGCGGTCTCTCTCCATCCCGCCCAATCAATCCCCGCCCTGCTCCCACGCGCTCCATCCACTACAACAACAGCATATAGACGCTGCTTTTCTGATCTCCCCTCTTCTGACGACCGGGCACATATTGTTTACCTATTTACCTAGGTAGTTAGCATGGTTGTTTAGCCTGTACATGCACATCGGTGTATTGAATATTTAATATGAGATATTAATCTGTTCTCCATACCCCGTACTCTGCTGTATGTAATATATGTAAAAGTATTAAATTTCAGAATATACCTTGGGATTGAAAAAATATATATATAGACTTGAAGAAAAATCTCAACAATGCTGGATATAGATGGTTCCGCTTCTCCCTCTCTGTATTATTCTTCTCTATTACAAGCTTCATAAGTGCCGGTGCTCTCTATAATATAGAGGGTTTGAGAAAATGCATGCTCTATAATAAATATACTCCGCTGCATACCTTTTAGCCCTTAAGGTCTAACATGCCACTTCATATAGGGGTAGCCTTGATAGAAGTGCCAGTGTTTCTCCCGCCCTCAGCGGTTCAGCTGAATATTACACAGAAAAACCATCCCTGAACGCTTGAAACAAGGAAATTCACTCGAGTCAGAGCTGACATGCACGGTATTTATGATTGCCCCAATGTTGTCTTTGGGGGGGGAAAAAGGCTAGGGAACAGGTTTCAGCTTCTTATTTTGTAAGTATTGAAAGATAGTATTTAGCAGTAGTCATTGAAAGTAGATCACCGTATTCAAGAATTAAAACCGAATTTTCATGACCGGGCCTTTCAATGAGTCAAAGTAAGAGAACAGAACAATTTCAAGGCAAAATGGCCACCGTAATGAGTAAAAATAAAGCCAGGTATCTTGAATTGGCAAATCAAACTATAGACAAGAATGGGTGGGATATCCTAGGGCTATTTCATGATATCGAACCTGATGGAGTAACGCAGTTGTTTGTACTCGAGCAGCTATTTAATTGAGCGGCAAGTTCTGAAAGAAAGTGAACGCTGAAAACCGCAGAAAGTAAAAGCTCTCTAAATGGATATTCAGATTCAACAGTAGAAAATGGAAAAAAATAAAAAATATTGAAGAATTTGTGTTAAATATGCTGAGCTGAGAGAAGCAAGAAGGCTCATAGCCTAAATATTAGATGGCTGCTTTCGAGGCTCAAAGTGTGGGAGCAGCCCCGGAAGAGCATAACAAACGTAGATATCATCTACCTAGGTATAATCAGATACCAAGGCGTTGAGCGAGATTAAGCTGTTGTCTATTCGTGACAGGTAGGTCCAGTATATTTCAAACAGAAAGGTATATTTTGTAGCTGAGGTATATGCGCCGGAGGCCCGGAGGGTCAATTTGACTCTTATATTGAGTGTCGTAGCAACTCCAACAGGTAAAAGAAAAAGGTTCTTTGATCAAAGAACGTACAAAACCTCATCGACCTTCATTCGAAGTTCCTGCAGCATCCCCTTCCGCTCATTTAAGTCGCGCAAGGCCTCCTCAAACTCATCATGGGACACCCACCCATCCTTGCCCCCCACCTGCGCAAGAAGGTTACTAAACTCATTATACGCCTCCGCCCACAAGTGCGCTGTCTGCCGGTACCTGGAAATTTCATCTGGCGTATAGCTAAACGGACAAGGGGGGTTGTGTTTCTCTTTCTCAAGTCCCCGCCTCGCACAGATCAAGTCCCACTTCTCATATATCTGGATAAGGAGTTCTTGTAGCGGAATCGGCCCGTCCACGGCCGTCTGGCCTAGGAGATGAAAGATGAAAGAAGTTGGATCGTCATCGTTGCGCATGGCGTCCATAGCCCTGGGAATATCCGGGTTGAATTTCCTCGAAGCCAGCTCGTAGAATTTCTTCAGGCGAATCCGGTCATGTTGTTCGTTTACCTCTGCTTTTTCTTGCTCGGATAGACTATCAAAATCGTCGGGAAGTTGGGGTTGAACAGCACCCCACGGATATGGGTCTTCGCAGTCAAATACTGAGGGGAATCTCGCCTGCATAAATAGCGGAGCGGCTGAGGTTGCCTGCCAGTCAATTATCCCTGATATATTTGTCGGATCAGCACTGTCGACGAATATATTATCCATGTGGAGGTCGTGGTGCAATAGGACAGGACGGCAAATTTGTGGTGGCGGAGGTAGGATATGAGGTATGACGGTGAGTAATTGTTCGAGGAGATGGATATGGGCTGCGCGCGCCGCTGTATCCTTCTGCCCAAAGTTTAAAAGGCTGGGTTCATTTGTGATATGGTTTCGAATACAAGCTATCTCGCGCTTCGCGATGGCAGAGAGGTAATCCGCGGCAGTTTTCCCTAAAGAAATTTCAGTCTCATTTCCCCAGGGGTGTTGTTAGGGGGTGTATAAATACATACATGGACCACGATCTACCTCCAACGCACCTCGCCCATCCACCCAAAACAATCTGTCAGTTGACGGACCAAGAACAAATTTGCCGATAATACTATCTGCCCTAAGTTCCGGCGAAGCCACGGTATCCGCCGTCATAGCTATTCCGTCAGGGTAGCAATCCTTATAGTAGAGGCTACCATAGCCCGGCATATTAACTCTTGCAAGCTTAGCTTCGATAGCGACCACATTCTTCACGAGCCCGAAGCGTTGAGCTTCAGACATGCTTTCCCAAACGTCGCTTAGCTGTCGACCTTTTACCCTCCTCATGAGCATATACTCAGCGCCCACTGAGTTTGTAGTAGAACACCCCGACGGCGGCGAGGAGCTCCACGCTACAACTTCCGGGACGGGGATACCAAGAACATTGCGAAGCTACAATGTTTAATATCAGCAAAAGCAGTATGTATCGCAAAGCGAAGAAAAGAAAGAAAGAAGAAGAAGAAAAAAATATACAAAATCGAGCGTAGCAACCTCGCTAGCGACAACATAGCGCGAGGAACCCGCGTTTGGGTTTGGAATCCTAGCAATAACCTCCTCTTCTTCTTCTTCTTCCTTCTCTTCCTTCGTCCTCAAAGAGAACACCTTATTATAGAAACCCTCGGGCAGCTTCGTCACCCGAGTACACGGAGCACCAAGCACGGTGCTCGCGCTCGCGATATTCCGAAGCGCCTCAACATTAAACTTGGCATACCGTCGTTCGAGCTGGAGCTGCTCGTCATATAACCAGCGGCCAGACGTGTATTGAAACAGGTGCTCATGGGATGATGTGTTGGCCAGATCAGCCTTGCCAGAACTCAGCAAGGAGTAGTATGTGCTTTTACTACTACTATTCTTAATCGAAAGGTGTGCTTTTAAAGCACGCGTGGAGATGCCATTATACATCCTCGACTCATCTCACGGGCGGTACGACGCCTGTGTTCAAGATACCATGCAGGTTTTGCGAACAAGATAAACAAAAGTGAGCTGCGGCAGCTACATACAAGATAAAAATAAATCAGCAAGAAAAATTAAAAAAAAGATACAAAGATAAAAAGATAAATCAGGGCTCAGCCGGGAATGTATTTCTTGGCTGTCACTGGTATTAAAGATTTAAGCAAGCAGCCTCACGAATTGCTTTTTCTTTTCTTCTTTTTTTCCCTTTGCTTTCTTCAAAGGAGAAAAATATTTGTATCGAGATATAACTTACTCCCTATTCACCCCCAGCAAGGTATGCTCACAGCCTTCTCAAGTTTGCCATCCCGATCTCGCTAACCCGTTGATCTTGACTTCTTGCAGGCTACAGGGCAATCTTGAGTGTTGATATCTCAAAAACGCTGTGGAGTAAAATTGATCACTCAGATCTCGTATGCAAAAATAAACAATAACAGAATTGATTTTAGTAAATATCTCTATCCTATTTTAACAGGATCTGTTAGTCTGTAGATTTTTGCAAAATTAATGTCTTTTCTTTCTGGGGTATTAAAGTGGTGACAGAGGTGTTCACCCTGATATCAAAAATATCGCGGCATAAAATAATGTCAGCGTTAAAGCGCTCCAGGGCTACGTGGAGCAATTTCTAAGCACCAAACCCCACTCATGGTGGCACTAAACCAGATATCTAGTACACCACAGAATCCAAAACTCACCTTACCATGCTCTGAACAAAATTGAGGCGAACGACAACTTCGAAGCAACAGTAGGCTCCTTTGTAGAAAAAAAGCTAGCCTTCGTTCTGAGCCTATCAATTCAGCCGCCAAAATCCTCGATCATATGAATTATATCCAATCTTTGTTAATCAGATACATTGTAGCCATCTCAGCAGCCCATACTTCAAGAAACTCATGAATTCGCCAGCACCATTCGTCCTCCCAGGAGAGAAATAAGTGTGAGGAAGCAGCACAGAAGATTTCCCAGAAATCCGGATACCAGCCAGCAGCTTCCCAATCCACAAGCACAACGTCAAACGATCGCATTCCTTGGTCGTCTCGGCGGCTCGCATTCTCTGCAACTACAATGTTCTTCATGTGTACGTCCCCGTGCGTCAATGTGGGCCGGTGACCTTTCAGTACGCTAGTGAGGTAGGTTTCGTAGGCGCGGGTTTTGAAATCTGGACAACCTCTGCGTTCAATCAAGGTTCGATAATTGCTTATGAGCCCTTCAACGAAGGCAGCTTCACCATAGAAAGGTCCCAAATGCTTGCGACTACCCTCCTGGCACCAGAATAAGTAGTGATGCACACCGCTACTGTCCAAGCTTCCATAAAAGTCAGGCCATGGACATTCAGCCTGCCGCAGAGCATCAAACGCCCGACGGAGTTTGGCGACAACGCCGTCTTTCTCAGACTTGGTCAATGACGGCCAAATCGAGTTCAGTGGAACCCCTGGCGCTCGCTGCATAACCAAGAAGAGCTGGTTAGAATCGCGGTACATGGCGTACAGTCGAGGAGCCGGAACTGTAGGGACGTGTCGTTCAAGGTAAATCAAAGCCTGTCCCTCGCTGGCGTTTAAGCTGGTGCCAAATTTGACAACAATCTCGTCATTTATCGCTACGACCTTGGAGACGAAGCCGAAGCGTTCCCATAGAATATTGGGGCACGCCCGGATTTCGTCTGGAGTGGGTAGAGTGGGTAGAGTGAGTAGAGACAGAGAGTCATTCTTGAAGGGGAGAGTAACTGGTTCCCACATCGTGACTGAAGGAGGCTGTAGGAGTGCCTATAGTAAGTAATATTAATAGGTAGTAGGAGCAGAGGCAAGACTGGGGGTAAGTACAGTACCTTCCGTATATTAGCTGTGTCTTTTCTACTGCAGCCTAATTGATAGCAAATTATTGCGACCAACTCAACTCTCGCGAGAACAGAGAAGTAGAGAAAAAACGAAAAGGATATGAAAAAACCAAAAAAGATAAAAAGGTAAATCAAATCAGGGCTCAGCCAGGATGTTCAATGCCGATGGGATTAAACCCCTGCAATTGGATGTATGCCTAGGTACCTATTAAAGGCAGGTAATGTAATCTATATCTTTTGTTCACTGCAACTGCATCATGTATCTGTACTCGCCTCAACTCCTACTGTTGAAAAGAAAGCAAATCCCTATTCCAGACTCGTTTGACACTCATGTCGGTGCAATCTTGAGGTCTCACCCCGATGAAGCGCAAATTATAAAGGAAACCGTCCTCGTCTACAATGCCTCAATCCACTATGCTGGCAAGAAAGCGGGAGGCTACCAACAACGCGGAAAGACAAACTAAGTGAGAGAAAGGCCCCGAGAAACGAACATGGTTTGTTTTTTTATGTTGTTATTCTGTATTATTAAGTATTAATTAAGTTAGAGAAAAAAACAAGAGAAAAAAATATTTCTTATACGGGGTCCTGCCGTGGTTCGAACACGGGGCCTCTCGCAGATTAGGCGATAACCCAAAGCGAGAATCATACCACTAGACCACAGGACCATTGTTTGTTGGTAAAGTGGCGCGTTTTATTCTTGTTAAGACAATATAATTAATTAAGACTGGATCAGATAATATAAAAAGGGAGAATCTGAGCAGAGTTCTACAAAATATTTCAGACATAAAAAAGTAGTAATAAGAATACTAAAATAGTAAGAGGCTGAGAGACAGTGGGGATTATAATAGAAATATATTTAAACAGAATGAAATTCTTCAAGAGACAGTCTGGGTAAGAATTGCACGTTAATATTTGAGCAAATTGGGTAGTGTATTGTTTTCCCGCGGGTGTCGATTGTGGCCACTAACTCCAGAATATCCGAGTGAACAAATATATATATACATACAGAGTATCAAGATAAAATTTCAAGTCAAATATCAACCAGCAAAACCCACATCTATAGGCCTGCCTCATAGTATTCCTCAGAAAAATTTAGTTTAAAAAAAACAAAAAGTGGAAGAAGAACGGCCAGAAACCAAGGCCCAAACCACGCTACATGCAATAGAACAGCAGAATTAAAACAGAGAGAAAAAAACCCCTCATGAAAGAAAGCACCCCCTAAAAAAAAACAGGTCCCAGCACAAATCCCAAACACCATATATATCAAAAAACAAAAAACAAAAAACAAACCCAAAAACTCCGTCCGCCTCGTCGCGTCCCGTGCTTGAATGGGGTATAGGGTATGAACGTATGCAAACCTCACCCAGTAAATCCCAAAGAAGCCGAAGAAGAAGAAGAAAAAGAAGAAGAAGAACGGAAAACAGAATGCATAAACAAAAAGCCCTTTAACCCCACACTAACCATTCCCCCCTACCGCCCTCCTTTTCTTCTTCAAAACCCCTAACTCCTCCAACCTCCTCCACACCTCATCTTTCCTCACATAGCCACTCCTCCCCTTCTCACCACTACCACTACCACCACCACCACCATCCCCAACATCACCCACACTCCCCCCAGCACAACCATTCACAACAGGAAGCCCATTCAGCACCCTCAACCTCCCCGCCGCCGCCGCCTGCACCATAAGCTCCACAACTTTTCTCCGCAATCTCGTCGCCTCATCAAGGTGCACAACATACTTGCGATCCGCAATGACGTTTGCCGGCGGCACCGTGTAATGGTCATCAATTTCAATCTCAACTTCAGCTTCAGCTTCAACCTCGATCTCATCCCTATCATGAAACGCGCCACCAAACTGCTTACGCGCAATATCCGTACAACCGCCTAGAGTAGGGAAACCCGCACCATCCTCATCCTCATCATCCCTTTCACAAACCTGCAACTGCCTCTCCCCTCCACCATGCCCATACTCATGCCTATCCTTCCGCCTCCTCACCATTCCACACCCAACAAGCCCCCCCTTCTCATCCCTCCACACCCTCCCACTCCCCGTAACAGGCGCCGGATAAAATCCCACCGTAATCGGATTCCCCCTTAAATCCACATCACCCAACGCGCCACATCGGCCACCGACAGATCTCAAAACCTGACAGAGCTTCCTGAGCCGCGCGATGCGGTTCCCAACTAAAGAAACGCGACCAAGCCGCGTCAGCCCGCGCAACTCGGATATATCAGAGAGTGCGTTGAAGTTAAGATTTAGGACGCGAAGGTTTGGGAAACTTGTGCCGAAGGCGCTGGGGAGGATTTCTAGGGCGCATGAGGCGATGTCGAGGTATTGTAGGCTGGGGACGCCGGTGGATGGGGCGAGGAGGTCTGGTGAGAGGAGATTGGATGATAGGTACAGTTTCCGGAGGGAAGCGGCTGCACCGAGGTCGAGGTGGATGAGGGGAAGTTGTTGGTCAACGGCGGGCCGCTGAGAAGAAGATGGCAGTGTCTGTTCGCGAAGAGATAAGCTATCGAGATAATGGCACTGGTCAAGACCGGTGATCGTGGCGAGATGGTTCCTGTCAGCGTAGAGAAGATGGAGATTGGGGAATTTCCCAATATCTAGCTTCTCTATGCAATTGTTCGATAGGGTAAGCGAGTGCAGGCAATGAAGGACTTCCAATGATTCGAAGTGCCGAATACGATTGCCTCGAAGGTCAAGCTTTTCGATAGTCTTGATGAATCCAATGTTGCGTACACTCGTGAGCTGATTATCACGCAGGTCCAGGTGTATCAACCGCGTCCTTAATATTTTATATCTTCCGTTAGCAATTCACCCCCCCTTACTAAGATATCAAAAGATAAAACTTACAACTCCGCCTCTCCAAAATCAACCTCTGAGACCAAATTCCCCCTCACCTTCAAGGTCAACAACCCATTCAACCCCATAATACCACGAATATTCCGAATCCGATTCCCATCAGCCTTCAAACTCCTCAGATGAACAAGCCCCGAAAACGCATCAAGATCCTCGAGCTTGTTTCCCGACACATCCAAATACTGAAGATTAGCCAGATGACCCCACGATGTCAAGTTGGACAGGCAGTTGCGCGGAATCTTCAGCGTGCGAATACTCGAGGGGACACCGCTAAGCTGACCAACGTTATTGTCAGATGCATCGAGTTCTTCGAGTCGCGAGCAGAAATCATTCAGTCTGTGTAGCGTTATCAGACCTTTTCCACGAAGAGTCAATCGTCGTAGATGTTCCCAGTATGGTTCGTATGGCTCCGTGTCGGTGATGTGTTTGATTAAATCTTCAGTCGCCAGAGTAAAAGTCCCATGCACCTGCCTGAGAGAGGCCGGGTGAGTTCGTTCAGCAACATAGCTAACATCAAGCCGCATAGACTCATCAATTTGATGAAGCGTAAAATCCGACAGCGGGGCAAGCTGGAAGCTGTAACTGGTATCCATGTTCGGACTCCCTGGTAAAAACATCGAGCGGTCCTCATGTCCTGGGATCTGGATAACGGAAAGACCATGATTCTGGGTATGAAGGTCATCATTGGCTGAATCTTCGGTTTGCTCATCGATCCGGGAGATAGGTCTTCCCCTAAAAGTCCGACTATCGAATGAACTATTCTGGCGTGAAGAAATCCTGAACGGCGAGCTTTGGTTGTATGGACGCGGCAATGTACCCGAATGGCTTTGTGAATCCCTGAGGTGATTAGACCCTCCCTGGTCATATTGTAGAGCGGATGGCAACGGATGATGATGCGAGTCGACAGGACTGAGGGAGTCCTCCTGGTACGCAACATGAGATACCAGCGGGGACGAGAACGAAATCGTAGCCACCCTAGCACGCCTTTCGCTGCTGGGAACTTGACCATCACCACGCTTCAAGCAATTTCCCAAATCATTAACCCCAGCAAGCTGATCAGGAGCAGGCATCCCAGATAACTCCTCACTACCCCAAGACGTAGCTCTAGTTTCCGGTTTAGGACAGCTCGACGTAAACCGCGTAGACTTCGATTGCACGGAACTCGTCTCAAATCGCCCGCCGTCTCGCGTATTTGGTCGGAAATCAGGAATCTGCTGGCGCTTTTCCTCCTCCTCCTCCTGCTGCTTCTCATGCTGTTCCTGCTCTTCCTGACCGCCCTCACGCTCGCCAAAAGCAGCAGTCATGGAACACAATTTCCCCTTCGCTGTCGCCGGCGACGAAAATGTCTGCGCAGCCATAAGCTCTTGCAACTCATCAACACTAAGGTCCGGAATATCTCTGAACGGATCTTCTTCACTGATGATGATGTCGTCTTCCGTCACCGACGCGGGCGGCTTTTCATCGGCATGTATCATCACGTCTCCACCCTTCACCCAGGCATGCGCTGAGCGGTCATAGGTCATCGCACCAACCTGCTCGGGGATTAAGTGAGCTATCATATCCGAAGATATAATCCCCTTTGCCCCCGACCCGCTCGACGAGCCTCGGGAAGATGCTGTAGGTAATGAGCTTCCAGTTGACCTCCGCGACGATATTTCCCGCTGGAAATGCGCCCCACCATGATGATTAGAATCACTAGGTGAATTTGATGACAACTTTTCTTCCCCGTTCCTTGAGCTGCGCCGTCCTCGTATACGTATGTTCTTTGGGCTGCTCTCAACAGCATCGTCATCACCGGCATCGTTCCCCTCCTGCCTATGAATGGAATATGTAGCCACATTTCGCTCTCGGTCAAGACGCAAAGACATAACCGAGCCCCCCATATAAAGCTCAAAATCATCTTTATCTTCAAACTTCTTCAAATGACTCACTATCCGCGGATTTTGTTTGTGCGGTTGTTCTCGTACTCTGCGAAGATCAACAACCCCTTCGCGACTGGGTGGTCTCGAAAACTCTTCCTGCGTCGACTCCTCCTCGTCCTCGTCATCATTATAGGAGTAGTCTGCATCACTTGCTGCCTCACTCAAACGTTCAGTCTCTTCAACACTTGATAAACCATTATTATGCTTGCCGCCTCCCCTGGCACGTATTATGTCCATGATTTTGGTGGCTTCATTCAAAAAATCTTGTGTGGTAATTGAGCCTTTCCGACTTTCGTCGAAGACATGACTCGGGCTTGCGATAAAGGAGAGCTTGTGTTCGGGATTATTCTGTTCGTTTTGGACAACATTGAGGGAAGCTGGTGGTTTATTACCATGTTTAAGTTGAGTTATTTCTTGGTTTCCAAACTGAGACCTTTTTTGCGAGGGAGTTGGTGTTTGGGGGCGTGGTGGCAGTTGTAAGTTGCCGTTGCTTCGTTCGCCATTGGCGCCGGCTTGCTGCTGACCATCATTTTGGTTGTTTTGATTGTTACAGCTGGCAGAAAATTGAGTAGATTCAAGAAGAGACGAGGCGAGAATCTGATTATTGGGGTCGATATTTTGTAGTGTCCTCCTCCGCTTTCGACATGGGTCTTTCATGGGGCTGTTCAAAACCCTCTTCGTCTCGCTCTGTCTAAACGGATTTGATTCGCAATTTTCGTTCATCATTACTGGATCGTTGGCATTGGCACTCATATTCTTGCTAGCTGCTGGAGCTGGAAAAGCATTGGCCTGAGAGGGTCTGAATGGATCATGTTGTTGTCGTTGTTGTCTTGCAGATTGAATTTGGCTTTGCTTTCCAGCCTCCCTTCCTCGAGACGGGAGATCCGATGGCCCCTTCCCATATTCGTTCGTAATTACCAGGGAAGGAGCAGGGAGGAGACTGAGACCCTCGGTTCGTTGCTCCGATGAACCGCGGATGTTTGAACCCAGGCGATCCTTTGAATTGGTCTGGTTGCGATTCTCCCTGCGGGACGACCTTGTGGGCGTGTCGCCGCTACTTTGAGAAGACAACGTAGTTGTTGCTTGGTTGGGGTTACGGCGTGAAGTCGGCCGGCTCCGGCTTCCCCCTCTCTGACGGTTTTCTGTTGGTGATGGGGGCTCTTCATCTGGGCCATTATTGAAAGTCTCTTCAAATTGACTCATTCTTCGTAGTAGCTTGTTACTGGTAAACGTGTCGTACTCCCCGAACAGCTTCAAGGGGCTACCGGATGACCTTGGTCTGGAGTCATTTGTTTCGCGTCGCGCCCGGTGGGGAGTAAGAAACTGGTGAGGGGGGGGCTGTTGCTGTTGCGAACCGAATATTTTCTTTCGCCTATCAATCGGCGGGGAGCTTCTAATTTTTGAGCTAGATAGGAAAGAGGAAGAATAGAGAGGTGTAAGGAGGAGAGATGCTGGTGATAGCTGGCGACGGCGAAAGGACCCATCGTTGGAATAACCACCACGACGTATGCTCACAAAGCCACCACCAGTGGAGCCGAAATCCATAGTACCAACAGATAAGTCTTCAGGTAACGATTGGCTGGTCATTTCCATAGAGTCCTCAGCACCTCCCGTGAATACTTGATCTTCTCGACGACTGAGGTAGCTATAATCATCACTGGCAACTGAACCTCGTCTGCGAGAATCGGAGAGGGTTTCTTTTAGGTTTGAACTTCTTACTTGCTCGAGAATCGACTCCAAAATTTCCCGATTCGTGTATTCGCCAGCGGTGTCATTGTCATCCTTGGAGAACAAAATCGGAGTAATTTCCTCGTTGCGGAGTTCTTCCCTACCACTCACAGTCCGTGATCTGGGATCAAAGCTAAAATTTCCACTCCCGCCCAACCAGCATTTCGCGTTATCCAAAGATGTACTATATCTCTCTATGCTCTCTTCCTGATCCTCACCACCAGAATTTTCACTTTCGCTCCGAGCATCATCCAAATCGTTTGGCAAATCCTCCGATCGCTTGTCTCTCGAGGAGCTCGAAGGCGGTGGCAGTGACCATGGCTGATCAGCCTGTGTCTGTACAAAGGCAAAAATATTCGATTGCGCTTTTGGTTCGGTATTGGGAGGCGGCGGTTTAAACACGTTCTCCAGTTCCATAGGGCCGAACAAATCGCCTCCCTCTCCCATCGGGGCTTCACCGCGGACAAGGCGCTTTTTCCATTCCGGCGTACTGCCTTGTTTGGCATGTTTACTCTGCGGTCTAATATGCATGGTCGAACTTTCGTCGAGTGGGTTAGGGTTAGGGCGTTCTGATTGTACTTGTACGGACACTGAGTAAATTTTAAGAACCAATTAGTTACAAGACTAAGTAAGAGCTTTTCATGTGGTACGAGCCAGCTTGCCTTTTGGACCGACACTCGAGGCAAAAACATTGATCATGGAGAAGGAGTGATTGGACGAGAGATTGCTATTATTGCTTTCGAGCTCTGATAAGCGCGACGGCTCTGATGTTTTGCGCAGATGTCTAAAGGAGAAAGTAGGTTTATTATTATGCGACGATGAAGCGCTGGTGGGCGGAGAGGCAGACTGGCCGCGCGACGAGCGTCTGAAGGAGTTGGAGATGCGGTCGCGCAAGGAGGTGTGGGAGGAGCGAGGCTGAGGGATCCAGTCCTCTGACAGATCGTCAAGCCACGGTTGTTGTTTACTCATTATTGGAGCTTGATTCGGGGGTTTGCCTAGGTATCTAGGTAGTTAAGAGGTAGATAGAGAAGAAGGGCTTATTGTGAAGAAGAATATAGGGATTGCGGAGGGAGGATATATGAACATAATGTTGTCAATAGAGATATGGAGAGAGGAAGAGCTGTGGACTAAGAATGCAGCATCTGTCAATAACGTAAGGCATGCAAGGGTAGCAGCTGAGGGTGCTTGTGGATAATGTTGTAGATGTTGTAGATGTTTAGATGTTTAGATGTTGTGTATATAGTTGATATCGATGATGCTTTTGGTGTGGGTTGAAACTGGGCTAGCGGCGCCAAGAAAACAACAACATCCTGCCAAATGCGGGAAGACAGCAGGCCGGAGCAAAGATACTCCGGTAATAGTAGCCAGCCCTGTATTCCATGTATAAGTTATATATAGAAAGACACCCGATTGATGCGCTGATAGCGTTGATCATGATCATGAATGTAAGATAGAGCGGGGTAATGGGCGGGTTTTAGCTGGTGGTGTTTATATATCTAGTCTATTACTGAATAATAAATGATATATTTCACATATATAGTTATCCCAGAAGCAACTTATCCAGGTTATCCTATGCTAGTAATATAATAACAAGCTATGTTTCATTCTACATCCCAGGATAACCAGAATATTAGCCGGGATTAACGCCTCCGCTCTTTACACTGGATGTAGCCTTGAGGCCATAGCAGGCAGAATCCACGTGACCCATTCGTTGGCCCAGCAACCAGCCGCAGGTGCCACGCTTAACGCGTTAAGTGGGGACGCGAGATCCTGTGACTTGGAGCTCAGGGCTGTCACACTCAGCCACCAGTGACCACCCAAGGCCACAGCTCCTGAGCCAGCAGAAAACAGGCTTCAACAATCATCTAGGACAAAAAGAATATAAAACTCCCTTGGGTACACTGCAAATGTCGCCCTCGACGTCCTGTCGCTGTATCTTCAACTCCTCACCCGTGGCCCAGCTTCTTGGAGGCCATGGTTTTCAAGCGCCACACCTCTCCCCTTCGCTTCGAACCCCTGTCCCCGCTGCCCTCTGAGCTTCTGAGCGAGTTCTCAGATAGCGATGATGGACTGGACAATGCTGCTCGAGCTGCAAAACGGAGGAAAATCGAAACATTAGGCCAGAACTACTTGGAGGGAAAGCCGTTGTTTATTCTATCAGCTGGTTTGAAAGGGCCCTTGGACTATGGATGGGTGAACCCCTGGAAGAGGAAAAAGGAAAAGGCTAAGAAAGCAGCACCACTACCAAGAGCGTTGTCGAAGCAGAATGGGGACAGGGAACTCAGTAGAGGTACATCGGAGTCTATAGTGATACCAGAATCTACGTCAAAACCTCTCAAACGCCGCACGAAACTCCCCCACGTTCGTCGTCAGGGTAGCGGGTTCGAATCCTCTCTCGACCCGGAGTCGATTCAAGAACAGCAATCCAGTCAATTACAAAGGAAGGCAGGCAAGAGGGATAAAGAACGACTAGAAACATATACCTCTAGCCATAGTCGACGAAGCCCCTCGAGTAATATATTTTCAAAACCACGATCGGTATCAGCACGAGTGAATTCAATAATAGCTGCTGAGCGACCTCCTCGATCGGCATCCGCATCACATCGCGCTTCAGCTGACAGCAACAGCAACAACAACAGCAGCTGGTTGAAGACGGATGAGAAGAGACTGCGTCCACGAGCTTACGAACGTCTAACCGGCTCCAGCCCAACCCCTGGCTATCGCCCGCGTTCCTCTGGGCAATCACAGCAGGACGGAACAGAACAGAACAACAAAAGGCAACGGGTGGATGATTCGGTTGACAATAGCACGAACTACACTCCTCCTCGCATTTCGTTTACTCCTATCAATGGACAGGGAGCGTTGAGCTCGTCATCACGCAAAACAGGCAGAGAGCTTCGTCCCGAAGAACCCTCTTATAGGAAAAGTTCAAAGTCGCCGGGTGGCCGCTCACGCTTCACAAAGCCCGAAAAGCCTGCCTCTGCGTTTACAGGACATTCCAGCCGTAGGGAAAAGGAAGAGGTTCCTCCACTTGATGGGAAGAAGGGCTATAAATCACCTACGATTAACCAGCCCTCCGGATCTCTTGCAGTTGTCCTTTCAACAGATCATCTTCCAGAGTCTCATTACCGGCGCTTTGAAAAACCATCGTCAAGCGCAGATACAATTTCGAACTCTAATTGCAAAGTAGAACGTCACAAACATTCTCATTCGCAAGCATCTCGAGATCGTAAAAAACCCCAATCGGAAGGCAAAGACAGGAATGGAAACAATAATAGCTCCCACACTTTAGCATTTGATTCAACCCCTAATGGATCACACGACTTCCAAGACCAGACTTTCAACAATGCGACAGCATCAGAAACCATACCCTCAGCCCAAATAGTCCCAGACCATTCGAACTTTCCAAATCCCGTTATATCTCTCTATTCCACGCATTTTTCGGCGGTTCATACTAGCACCACGAGACGTGCGAGTCAAATTGGCGGATACGAAGAGCAATTATCGACGCAGGCAGCTATTGCTGTTGCCCAAAAGCCTTTACAGGATGAGCTGGAAACACCAGCCAAGGATGATAAAAAGGCGTCGCAAGCGGGGAAAGGCTCGAAGGCAGCTGTAGCTGTACCTGGCGAACAAATCAAGCCCTCGAACGGGCAGACAAGCAACGATGGTCAAGACGCAAGCACTCAAGCGATGCTCAACGCAATCACGCCGTTCGACTTTAGCACGGTTAAAAGGATAAAGCCTGGGAGCGGAAGAAGATCCGAAGTAACAGCAACAGATGCGCCTGATAAAAAGAAGGTTGAAAAAAATCAACGACGAAACCGAAACCGAAACCGAAACCGAAACTCAGACATCCTCCATAATCCCTCGTCCACTTCGGACCCTCGAAACCAGACGCAATCACTCTCTCTATCGCCCAGATCCAGATCCAAATCCAAATCCATACCTAGACAACATCACCATCGCCTCAGCCAAACCAACGGCTGGTCTTCTATCAACCCTCCCCCTCCTCCCTCTTTACCTCCGCCTTCACCACGCCAATATCCCTCCAACACATCCAACGCATCCACCACCAACATCCCCATCCCAGCACCCGAGGAAAGCCCCGGCCCAGATTCCACAATCCTCCCCTTCAACCTCACCGCCTCCACAAACGCAACCGGAACACGCCAGCAACAAGACGGCCAGGGCCACGCGGAGGGCTGGGACAGTTTCGACCTAAGCCAGGCGATCGCGGACGCAGGGACGTTTTTGGGGAGTTGGGATTTTGAGAAGGTGGATCTTGAGAGAATTAATCATAATAACAGCGGGAGTAATAATAATAATAGTAAGATGCCGCGGCCGCCGCAGTCGTCTTCGTCGGTCCCGAAGTTGCAGTCGATATTGAGGTCGAATATGTCAGGGCAGTAAGGGATTGTATGGCTTTTTTCTGAGCTGCTCTTTTATTTTTCTTCTTTTTTCTTCCTTTTTTTGTTGTTGGGTTTATTGTTTGGCGATAGAACGTTGAGCACATACATACTGTAACTACAATGTGATATATATGTATTAAGTCATAAGATAACATGAGCGTAAATAATAGATGACTAGCATAAAAGTTGATGCGAGTTTTTTCCTTGCACGGGCTCAGTTTTCAATTAAAAAAGTGTTTCAATATCATAAAGTAAGGTAATTTTTTAATTAATAGGATGAAAAAAATAAGAAATGTGATGCTGTAGTTATTTCCGTATGCAGGGAGGGTGTTTATGTAGTTCAGTTTAGGATAGCTCCAGCCTTACTCTGCCCACGACATCATCATCATCATCATCATCACCACCACCACCACCACTACCACCACCGCCAACATAACTAACCAACATCACTCAACTCCCTTACAATTAAATACTCTCCCCAACATCTATCTTCCACCGAAAGCCTCCTCCGCCCCATGGCGCCGGTGCTAGCAAATGGCTCTGACTTCGGTAAACCGTCCATTTTGATCTATCCCGAACCAACTAAACCAAAAACTCCAGCTAACATCGAAACAACCTAAAGTGGAAAACATTCAACTTCTTCGACGTTTCCCCCGTCCAATTCCCAGACGGCGATAGCTCCATCTTCAATGTATGTGTATGCGCACACCCCTTGACTGGACTCCACTCCACTTACTCCACTTATAACATATGCTGACCCAAACGATATGATATAACCATGAACAGAGCGACATCAGCACCATCTGCACCGGCTCCGAGAACCTCTTCCTCGGCACATCCGATGGCGTCGTCCACATCCTCTCGCAGGCCTTCAAGGTACTGCGCACCTTCAAAGCGCACGATACAGGCTCCATCACCCACATGAGACAGGTTGACGCGACCTCGCTGATCGTCACGATCTCGGAGGATCTGCTGAACGACCCCGTGCTGAAGGTGTGGGCGTTGGATAAGGAGGAGAAGAAAACGGGGGCGCCGAGGTGTTTGTCCACGGTTCAAGTGCAGAATGGACGGAGGCAGTTTCCGGTATGGAGATTCGTTTGTTTCATACATGCAGAGCGTATATATATATATATATATATATTCACATACATACATGCAAATGTGGTATCTAATGTCTGTTTATGGCGTTATTTTTTTCTCCCTAGGTATCCGCTTTTGTCGTCTTGCCCGACCTATCCCAACTCGCCGTCGGCTTCGCCAATGGCTCCGTCACAGTGATTCGCGGCGACCTAATCCACGACCGGGGCGCAAGGCAACGCACCGTCTTTGAATCCGAAGAACCCATCACTGGCCTGGAAATACAGCACGGGCCCGTGACGACCTTATACATCGCCACGACGGGCCGGATACTCACGCTTGTTATCGCGGGCAAGGGCCAGGGCCAGCCCGCCCGGGCCCTCGAAGACCTGGGCTGTGGCGTTGGTTGTATGACGTTCGATCACGAAACAGGCGATATTATGATTGCCCGGGAAGATGCGATATACACATACGGCGCCTCCGGTGGCCGGGGGCCTAGCTTTGCGTTTGAGAGTCCGAAGACGTCCATAAATGCGTTTAAGGATTATATCGCGCTCGTCTGCCCGCCGAAGCCGGCGTTATCAAAGTCTGATACCTTCCGGCGGTTTGGGGGTGGTAGTCAGGTTGAAGATATCTTGACGACGTCGACGTTTACCATATTGGAGCCGGATTTAAAATTTATTGCGCACTCTGAGTCGTTGGTGTCGAGGGTGAAATACGTTTTTATGGAATGGGGCGATTTGTTTATCGTTGCTGTGGATGGGATGGTATGTATATCTCCCATGAGCTCTATGAGGGAACTCCCTAGCTAAAAAATGATATTTGTGAAATAGGTTTATCGATATCGTGAAAAGACTCTTCAGCAGAAGCTGGAAATCCTTTACCAGCGGAATCTTTACATTTTAGCTATTAATCTTGCTCAGAAAGCTGGGATTGATGCGCTGCAGCAAAATATCATCTTCCGCAAATACGGCGACTACCTATACCAGAAAGGGGATTATGATACTGCAATGCAACAATATCTCCGTGCTATTGACAATACAGAACCCTCCCAAGTTATTCGAAAGGTATGGTTTTTATCTTCGCTGCTGATCGTGCCGATTGGCGGAAGCTAACTAGACTTGCACATGTATAGTTCCTAGATACCCAACGAATCCACAACCTCATAGAATACCTCGAAGAGCTCCATGACCATGAAAAGGCGACGGCCGATCATACAACATTACTCTTAAACTGCTATGCGAAATTGAAAGATACCACCAAGCTCGATTCGTTCATCAAAGCTCCCGGTGAACTAAAATTTGACCTGGATACTGCCATTGCCATGTGTCGACAGGGTGGTTATTACGAGCAAGCTGCATATCTCGCGACAAAGCATAACGAAAATGACATGGTGATTGACATTTTGATTGAAGATTCTCAGAAATATGCAGAGGCGTTGAAGTATATATGGAGCCTGGAGCCTAATACCGTACGTTAACATGCATGCATGCCCGCAATATCGATCTATATGCTAACAAATGGCTATGAAAACAGGCCTATCCGAACCTCATGAAATACGCCCGCGTCCTCCTAGGCCATTGCCCGGAGGAGACGACAAAGCTTTTCATCGAGTATTATACGGGCCAGTTCCGACCCCGGCGAGAAACTGAACAGCAACCAGCAGAGAGACCCCAACCACAGGTAGGACGCGCCATCCAAAATCTTACCTCGTTTATCCCATTGCCGGGATCACAGGTACCAAGAGCGCCGCTTGCCCAGCCGCAATTAGCGCCAGAGATCGAATCACCACCTCAATATGACATACCGAAACCGCGCAGTGCGTTTTCGGCCTTCGTCGATCAGCCGCAGAAGTTCATAGAATTTCTCGAAGCGCTGATTAAGCAGGATAACCTGAAAGAGGAGGATAAGGTGGATCTGTACACGACTTTGTTTGAGATGTATTTGGATACGGCGAAGCGTGCGAAGGGGGATGGTGAGAGGGAGGAGTGGGAAAGGAAGGCGAAGAAGCTGATTGAGGGGAAGGATGTATGTATAACTTCTCATATCTTATATCCTCGTAGAGATATTTTTGGCTAATGATAGCCTTGGCGCTCACAGATTCCTGTATCCACATCGAATGTCTTGTTACTCTCTGACCTCTCGAATTTCCGGGAGGGGACGACATTAGTCCAAGAACAACAAGGCTTGTGCTCGGATATATTCCGCTCCTACACCGCCGCCAAAGATACTGCTGGCGTCATCAAGGCGCTGAGAAAATACGGCCCGCAAGAACCACAATTATACCTCGACGCTCTCGCTTACTTCTCGTCTAGTCCGAAGATCCTCGAGGAAGCCGGCGATGAGCTGCATGAGGTTCTTAGAAAGATCGACAAGGACGGATTAATGGCGCCGTTGCAGGTGATTCAGGCACTTAGCAACAATGCGGTGGTGACGATGGGGATGATAAAGAAGTATCTCAGCGATAATATCGAGAGGGAACGGAAAGATATATCAAATGTGCGTATCCCATCCTTCCATGTGCTACACCTACTAAAAAAAGGGGGGGGAAATAAAATAATAACCCCTTTATTACAATTACCGTGCCCGTCTTCTTTCTTCCATCACACACACTAACGAGGCAGCACCACCCATAGAACCGCCGCCTAATATCCAGCTACACCGCCGACACCGACGCAAAGCAAAAGGAAATCGACGAGCTAGGCACCAAGCCCTTCGTCTTCCAAGCGCGTAGCTGCGCCTCATGCCACGACAGACTAGACCTCCCCACCGTGCACTTCCTCTGCAAACACTCATTCCACCAACGGTGCCTGAACAGAGTGGACGAGGATGCCGAATGTCCCGTATGTGCGCCGCAGAATGCGACGATCAGAGCCATCCGCGAAAGGCAGATTAAGTCTGCTGACCAGCATGATCTGTTTAAGAGTGAGTTGCAGCGGAGTCGGGATCGGTTTGGGACTGTTAGTGAGTTTTTTGGAAGGGGGGTTATGAGGGCGAATAATGTGGAGTAGTATTATTATTATTTCTGATATTTTTTGATCATGTTTTTGCTGGGATACCAGGTTTTATGTATAGTCATATCTTGTTAATTTTATATGTGAAATGACCTCTTCTTATTATATGGTTATTTATGGATACTTGTAGATTTATGAAGAGTATTCTTGATATTTTATCTTTCCGCGGCTCTTCTTATCAACACGTGACCGCGCGTCTGCGCCGCGTCTCTGAAGTTTATCTCAACAACGAACCTCTAAGAAACGTCAAAAGCCATCGTCATTATCTGTCAACAGCGAAATAGACCCACGGAGAGTCACATAATCGACCCCCCGCGGGTCATAACACGCACGCACCGTACCTATCCCATTGCCATTGTCCAACAAGATGCCGTCCAAACTCGTAATCCAAGACTCAGACGAGTCAGACGCTGAACTCAGCGACATCGCTACCTCCATCGATCCCCTTCAAGACAATACCACCACGGCCAATACTGTCATTACTTTACGGGATTTTCCGCCCATTTATCAGCCCGAACAATATGACAGTAATAATACTAATAATCAAGTGGTCGAAGAAACCATAAATGGGACCGGGAATGGCCTTGATTCAGACTCTAACAACCACGGCCCCCCAAGCTTCGATCCCAACCTCAGCGTCAACTTCGACCAGTTCCTCACGTCGCAATCGCAGGATCAGATCGTGACGGGGCCCGTTTCACTTTCTCAGCAACGGAGGGAGAGGGCGTGGCTTGGAGAAGAAGAACAGGATGGTGCATATTCTAGCCCGATGAAGCTGAGTGAGCGAGGAGGTTGTTCGTCGTCCAGGAAAAGTATCTTGAAAAGGGGAAGGACGATGGATGTTGAGAATATAGGGGTGGATAGTGTGGTGGCAGGGGGAAAGGATGTTAAGAGACGGCGGACGGTGGATGTGTCTGGGACATTTCGAGATGCCGTGGGCAAACGTGTGGGTTTTGCTGGCTCGCTGGAGCAAGATGATGGTGGCTATGGTGTCGGTGCTGAAGTGACGTCTGAACAAATGATTGATACAGACCCCTCTCTATCATCTGCAAATGACAATGAAGATAGTATTCCCACAGAAGACCCGGCGACTGAAGCTCCGAATACTCCCAATGATCCCTCTACAATTGAAACCATACCGGAGCCTCTAGCCACTTCCGGGCCAGAAGCCCACTTTCGAAAACAACCGTCAGGTCGATCAAAGTCCACGCAAGGATTTGACGACACTGCTTACGACACTGAGCCAATGTCTTCCATAACCCTCGCACGAGCACACAGGACAATGTCGTCGTCCTTTATAAGCGCTCCGCCATCCTCAACAGAAAGCACGCGCGATGAGCTTGCGCTACCGCCTGTGGTTCAAGTTGCGATAACAAATATGAGACCGACAGCGATGCAAAAGAAGAAGCCCTCAGTTGCAGAGACGACTGGGATAGAGAGTGACCGGGATGAGTTGGACTGTATTAATGCTGATTTTGGCGGTATGCCGAAAGAACGCTACAAGCCACGGCCAAGTAGGTCGCGTAGTAAGGCTACAGTTGATACTAGTATGGGGCCTGATGGCAGCGAGAAGCATTCCGTTGAAATTGTGGTTCCGTGTGAAGATTTCTCAGTCACACAAACGTGTCAAGCAAACAAAGACGGGGACTCGATTATCGCAGAAATAACGAACAATCCAGAGGCGGATATGTTAAATTCCGCTACCCGGGAAACCCTTCAGGGTCACCCTGCTCGTACAGAACACGATGCAGTCAATGCACCAGAACCTCTTGAGACACCTAAACGACCACTCAAAGTGGTGAAGAAGAAGGTTAAGCGGGGAAAGACTACTTCCGTGATGTTGAAGAGGGCTGTAGAATCGGATGTTGAAGACGATGTGATATGGATAGACGAGAAGCCGGAAAACGTAACATTCAGAGACACAAAGAAGAGGAATTCATCATTCAAGGGTAGGAAAGCTGAACGCCACGAGGAAAGCAACGAAAAGGCCCCTAGCAATAGTACTGAGGACATCCAAGAACAAACCGCACTAAAAGCGAAAACAGAGGACGAAAGGGATGCGAAGCTCGATGAGGTCCAACAATTACCACCTAACCCTACCGCTACCGCTCCCGCGCCCAAGAAACGCGGTCGAAAGCGGAAGAAGACGTCGGATAGCCTAACTGCGGAGCCGCTACTACCGATCGCAGAAACGGAACCATCGATGGATGGTAAGAAAGACATCCAACCCCTCGCAGAGCAAGATCAGAATATTCCTCTATTGGAAAAAGCCCAAGAAGAAAAAGACTCCAAACCAGATACTGCAGCAGATATGGGAACCGCAGCGAAAGTCAATCAAGTACCCCAACCCAACGAAGAAGAGCAGAAGAAACCCATGACAGACGTGGTTACATCCGCGCCACATTCTCCATCCCCTGAACTACAACCGCAACCATCAACAACGACGCCAGCACCCGAACCAGTCGAAACGCCCAAAAAGCCCCCTGTGATAGCACAAAAGGGCCCAGACAAACACAGTCCCATCACGGTAAACAATAAGGTACCGTATCGAGTGGGCCTGAGCCGTACGGCGAGGATTGCACCCCTGCTGAAGGTGGTTAGGAAGTAGAACAAAAATATTAATGAGAGTAGTATCTTGGTGATGAGCGGCGTGCAGCATGCAGGGTTTACGGTATTGTATTACATTGCCTCCGCCATTAACACTTTCGCTTGCTCACATCCTTGTCCTCGACATATTTTAATCCTTTCCAGACCCGGCCGGGGCCCGGGGGACCCCCTTCTATTTATCTTTTACCCATGATGATACATTTAACCCCTTATTCAGCTTTGATTTACGCCATAAACCATGAACTGTTATGTATTATTACACTTATACCCTCTAATGCGAATTTATTAATTATTATTACTATTTCTCCCCCCTCTTCCATTACCACACTAGTCTGCGGGAGTCTGTTTATTTACTTACGCCTCCTATGTCTGTATACGATAGGAGAGGAAATACCATTATATACAAAATATCCTCGCCTCTCCTCTTGAGATGTACGGGGTGCTTGTGGCCGTAGTCACAATATCTGTTCTGGATGACGTATCATTGCGTAGAAAAGGGAGCCAGCATATGTTACGAATTTTATCGGATAGAAGAGCCTACGTCACTAGTTCACTATACGGTTACAGCATCCGCCAGGACTGTGGTTGCAGTAATATTCCGCATACTGTTGTCCGTCGAAGAGGAATATGCAAGAAGGCGAAGAAATTAACCAGATGGGTGTATTAGAGAGAAATCTACAGCACGGCGAGGGACGCCTAATCCCGCAGACCCGAGAAAATTCCGACCGCAACGCCCGTGTAACGATAATGATAGTCATGTATAGAAGAAAATACAGGGAAGCAGAAGTAAAAAGAGTTCGCCGCGAAGAAAAGCAAAGATAACATGCAAAGAGCAAGCCAGAGAACATGACAACACAGAATATACAACGAGACACGGACATGAACACAAACACAAAAACAAACACGAAATCTGTCTTCACCCTTCCAACCCTGCTGTTAATTGTGCGTATCAGAAGATTGCGGCTATGTACGCCGTCCATCGTTAATAAACCAATTTATTATCGCATAGATTCCGGTCAGTGCATAGCCAATCTCTCAATCTCAAATCCCTGGATTTGTGTTCGAGCAAGGGAGACATTCGCCAAAAGACGACTAACAGCCAACATCACAAGGTGGAGTTGCCAGATTTAAAGCCGGGACGGGTGTATTGCTCCCCGCGAGAGCCGTCGGGCCAGGTTTGTCTCGTTGTTTTGGGGTGTTGCCTTTCTAGACGATTTTTCCAAAGGATCTTGAAAACCTTTCGAATAAGCCCAGCGATACCAGTTCTCCGGGCCATCTCCCAGGCATTCTCCCAACGTAACTGCCTTATAGCCTGCAGCATATATACCCTGCAACATGTGAGGTGTAAGATTGTAGACCGTTTGCTCGTGAACATCATGGGCTATAACCAACAGAGGCCCTCCATAGGGTTTAGCAGAAGCAATAGCGTTATCGAAGTTATCCTTGGAGCGTTGTATAAGGTCGGGGGAATCATTGTTGTAGTCATCCGTATCCACATCAAAATAAGCAACATGATATCCTAGGTCATTCATGTCTCGAACGCAACCGGATTGCTCGGAGCACCTCGAGTATGGAGGTCTCATGTAGGTTGGGAAGCCACCAAAGATATTGCGGAGAGCCATTTCGTTCTTCACCATCTGGCTAAGACGTTGAGCAGCAGAGAGAGCGTCGAGATCTTGATGAGCCCATGTGTGGCTAGCAATCTGATGATTACTGTGCAGCATTCGGTTTATTAAGCTCCTCCACGGCAAATTGGGGTCGTCAATCGAGCCCTTATTCGAATTGATTCCTGTCACAAAAAAGGTGGCCTTCGCGTTGAACGAATCAAGCATGTCAAGCAAATCACTGGTATAGATATTCGGGCCATCGTCGTATGTCAAGGCAACTGTCTTGGGAACCTTGCAGTTGAAAATCGGCTCGTACGCATACGGGATTTGCCCAATACGATCACGAGCGACGTTTAATGTACTCTCCCCGGCTGGTGTTGTCAGCGCATCACAACCGCTCCCGTAGTCGATCAAACAATCTGGGGCCTGACAATAGGGTCTCGAATTACCGCAATAACCTGGGGATACAATAAGTGAGAGGGAAGCAGAGCCAAATTCCAACACTGAGGCGCGTACCTGATGCTGAGCAGCAGTAACCACCCTTACAAGGTCCAAAATTTGGTCCACACCTCGGTTCAGGAGCAGCACGATTTTCCAATTCCGGGGCGGGCGCATTGTCTAGCCCACCAAAGCCCGGGGGTGGAACATGTACTGGCGGTAGGGCTATCGGAAATTTAGGCAATAGTCCACCATTGGCCGTCTCGCAATCGGGAGCCTCCTCGTCATCAAGAGCGGCAGCGGACGTGAGAACCGCGAGACAGAGATGGAGAGTCCACAGCCAGCGGCGATAAGGCATGGCGATGACAGTTGCGGGTAGACAGAGTTTCAAGCCAGCCAAGTAAGGATAAGTGAAGTTACCAAAATGAATAAGGGTGGAACCGTGAATACGAAAGATACAGCTAAAAGAATCCAGGATCAAGAAAACATGGGAGCGGAGTCAACAAAAGCCTTGTGTTGACCTATAGTGTGACTGGAGACAACGAGACGGCGAACTGTAGAAAGAAAGTGGAAAGAGACACCATCGCAATGCGACACCGAAACGAAAGAACATTGGGGAAGGAGCCGAAACCGGTGGCCATATAATGCGTGTATATCACATCGTTCTTTCCAGTCCCCAGCGTGGTATATAGGACCGGCAACCTGGTTCATTCTTTCCGTCATTTTTTTTCGTCCACGTGAAAGCAAAAATTAACTGAGAGGAAGCTGCCAAGGGAAGGCGGGACTTGGCTTGTAAATAACAACAAGGCCAAAGCAAACAACATGTTGCTGGGGTGTCGTTGCTGGGGTGTCATGTAAACGGTGTAAATGGGGTAAATTAAGGGTGTGTTGGGGGAAAGCTCGGAGAAGCCAAACAAAAAATTGAAAATTCCAACGACAAAGAGAATCTCAAGTATCACAGAGCCGGGTCTGGTGATAAATAATGAAAGAAAACATACGGCTTCGGTCTCGGGTCCTGTTACATAGGACCTAAGTAGCAGTTAGCTCAATCGCAGCTTAGTTGGGGGTCGGGAGACTTATAAAAAAAAAGGTATAGCCGTTCCCTGTGCAAAGTTCCCCATTTGCACAGGGAACGGCAAGGAACTTCCGGCAGCATTGCTGACTTTAGAAAAATATCGCTCGCGTTGCCTTTTTAGCCCAGAAATCTCCTCTCTCCCCGCTGGAAGCCCATCATGCAGAGCTAAACATACTTGTAAACGCTAGACCAAACACAAACACTTCACCCTTTGACCTCTATTGGAGGCAAAAATCCAACGCGTTGAAACATGATGCCTAAAAGGGATATAGAAGATGGAAACGGAGGTGGGCATACACCAAATACAGACAAGCCTGAGCTTTGATCCTCACTCGAGAGAGGCCCTGACTTGGTGCATGTTCCGAAACCAATTTGCATTCATCCACATTTTTGCAGGGCATGAAACAAGGCCAAGATGTTTACGAAACCAACGGGAAAGATCCAGGGCTTTGAAGCGTCCAATGCAAGGCCATAACTGTAGTATGATCGTCCGCGATGATCAAATCCCACTTGGGCGTAGGCGAATAGCATAAGAGTTGTCTGGGCTATTCAGCAACGTAGCTAATATTTTTATACCCGTAGCATGCTCGGGAGGTCGTCCCATGATTAAGAAACTCGCCCCCTCTTTGTCTTCTGCTTACAGAGTAACGAATCCACCGCGTAGTTCATTCACAATCGCTCTCCTCCATTCTGCATTTGTTTTCCTCGATGCATGCCTTTCTCGCAATATCCAAGGATCCAAGCCCAACACTCGACGTTCAAACCCCGAAATCTTTCGAGACCAGGACGGTGCCTCTCTTGTGTGTAATACAGTAGCCTCAGAGACTAGTTTTTGTTTCCTCTCCAAACTAGGCTGAAAATAAAACCAGAAAAGTTGGAGGGCATTTGAAAGCGGACAAAAGACATCCTCAAAAACCGCTTTTTCCTTCCCTTTGCTGTATAGAATTCCTTCCAGCTATAGGTAGGGTTCTGGGCACCATTGAAGGACTTTCGCAGGCAGCCAGTTGTCGGCACTCACTCGGGACTGTAAGCTAAACTTACAGCGAGGTGACTAACGCGGCGGATCGGGACGCTTGAGGCCAAGCTAACACCTATGGCGGGTACCGCAGTGCAAGGCCAGCGAGCAATAATTTGAGCATTGGGGGGGCGGGGTGGATGGTAGGGGTCTGGCGGGTCGTTAAGGCTCACTCAGAGGTTCGAGATATGTACGGGACAGCCAACCATGGACAGCAACGGACACCAAAAGGTTATATGTTCAAAAAGGCCATTCCGACTCTGAGGAAGATTTCTTGTCTTCAATTGCGATAGATCCCTCAGCCATGGCTGGGACTATATTACCGCTATGGACGCAAAAGGTGGCAACCGGAACGGGGGCAACAAGCACAAATTCTTAACGGCAATCTAGAAAAGCTACCAGTTAAGACGACCACGCATATGCTTGTCGTATTGTTGACCTTGCTACGAACCACGTGAATCTGGTCAAGAGACAACATGGAACGATTCCGGCAAGTGGATCTCCAAAAAACAACTTGCAAAATGCATCAGAGGTGGTCGGTGTGTAGGCAACCATCCTTAAGCAGGATGGATTTGTTGCGTTCGAAGCTCTCTGCTCTTCCAACAGACGGCAAGATAAGCCCGCTACATAATCTGAGGGAGGGTATAACCAAAGAGGATATCCAACGGCGTGATCCAAAAGTTTTATGGCTCCCAAAGGCAATTCCTCAATATAAGGTTGCCCGACATGTCCCACCAACCATCTCCCATTTCCTTTCCCAAAAAAAATCAAGCATCTGACTGGCCATCCCTTCAGTGATCCAAGTATTTTAAGTCCAGCAGATAAACTGACACGTGTTCCTTTTGGACACTTTAAAACGTATAGTAAACCTCTTTATTAGGCTCTGGACATCAAACATCTTTTCGCCTAATTTAAACCGTCAAACGATTCAAACGAGTTAATCAGACATCTGATAACTATCAACCGCGAGGCTCACGTCCTTTAAAAGGACAACCGACTATGTAACTTAGGGTTAAGTTCCAATATCCACCCACCCCACTATGCAACGCCTCGCGAGGGCAATAAGCTATGACGCGACGGAAACAGTGAGGGGCCTTGAGCGCGTGAGACGGTTATTGGAGAACTGTGGGGAGGCTGGACTGTATGTATAGCGCCTATATAGAAGGCAAGAGAGTGGTGAACGAGGAGTGCCCCTGAGGACGGACGTGTCAGGGTCAAGTATATCAAAGAAGTGACATGAATCGAGGTTAAACAAAGAACATTAGAAGTGAAGAAGTGCAGCAATTAGAAGTACACAACACTGGTGGCAACGATATCCCGCCAGCAGAAAGACTCAAGAGAGATAAAGTCAACATTAATAGAAACATTGGAGATGTCAATATTCAAGGAGTTGAGATTTCCCAGCCTCAGAAGCCGTGGGATGGAACGCGAATGTCACGTGAAAATTGATTATCTAACCATCTGGGTCGCGTATTCACGTGATATGAGAACTACTACGTCACTTTCTAGGTTGAAACGAATTGTTCGTCGAATATACGTCGCCATGAAGACATTACTGCACGGGTTTTGACAATGGACAGTTCTGAGCAGCTCATAAAGGCGTTTGATGACGCCTATGAGTTTCTCAATCCGGTTTTAAAAAGAGGCACGCAATCTTGACTTCTAACTCATTCATCCAAAGCTAACTCTCTCGAAGAGGAGATACAGAAATCTCGCGGCGATTCTCTGGTCCAAATTCTAGCTCGAAAACTCTCAGTTCAAGGTCAAGAAGATGACGACGTTAGATTATATGTAATTAAACGGGCACTGGGTCTCCTTGTCGCAATTCATAGCGCCTTTGTTGACCCAAACCTGGCCACTGGGCTTGATAATTCTAAGGGAAATGGACGCAGAGAAGACCCCGTTCTTGAAGATACGAAACGGCGACGGGTCATCCATGGCTTGCTTGATCTTCTTTCCCTTGAGGGGATATACCCTGCCCTATCTCAGGGAGTTGGGATTCCTCTTCAGCAACGGGTGATGTCCGTCCTCCCCACTGGTGTTGTTGCAACGCAGCAAGAAGCGACTTCCAGGGGCAAGCCACATGATGATGAAAGTCTATTACGCTTTATAGTCGACACTTTAAGGCCTATTGTTTACGACAAACGCTCTGGAATCCAACCAATAATTATGGGAAGAATTCTAGCAGACATATTGTGTGCCACTGCGGAGCTCGCATTCCATTCACATTCTCTTTCACAGGAGAAAATCAACACATATACGGAACTATTTCAAACAATCATTGAAGAGTAAGACGCCTTTAAATTTTATGTTTTTGTATATATGCATCGGCTAAATATCTCCAGAACCTCCACACCCTCCTTGCTATCGCTTCTCTCATCGCTCATCCAAACAAGTTCTGCGCCATGGTTCAAGGCCATAATATCTGCTCAGCTATCGCAAGTTCCTTTACGTAAAGATGGCGTGTTCCAAACCGTTATTTTTATAGCTTCTCAATTTGCACCTTCTTTGGGGCAAAATGCGGAAACTTCGCCCTCAAAAGGACCTCCAATTACTGTGCAGGCGATCATGCAAACATCTCGTTTGCTCTCCTCAGTTCCTAAAGTGATATCGGCAGACGATTATTTTTGTAATATTGCTCCAAAATTACTAGCGCTTTTAGATGGGGATGAACCAGACCTTCGGAAAACAGCATCTTACGTGATTGGTAGTGGAATACTTGGAAAACGGCCTTACGGAGAGCCAGGTGCGACTGGATATAAAATATTCGTGAAACCTATACTCGACTCACTCCACGGCAATATGACAAACGAAGTTGCTACGTGGCTGAGAAAGTTTTCGTTAGATGGCTCTGCATTAACCGAAAGCTCACCGAATGACTTGGAGGGCGTAATCCTCATAGATGAGCCAAAGTTGCTCCTATCCCTTACAAGGTTGAGCGCTCTAGTTTTATTACATCCAAATCCCACCCTTTTAAAACGACTAATTCAACCTGTCTTACTACCGCTATGGGCATTAGGGTGCTACGCCAAAGAGCATCGAAAATCATTCTGGTATGACAAAATTTCTACGCTTCTGCAGACCTTCTTTAGTGTGTCGACTGGGATATCAAGATATCAAAAACTATCCGATCACATACTGTGGGACGGAGGAAGTGCCTGGACATTTGGCCCAGGCCAAGAAGGGGGCATTGCGATAAGAAAACGCACAGATTCTCTGCCCCAGGAGGCACTTAATGCAATGCTCCTCGTGTCAATTCTAGATGACCGCATCGATGGCGTCTTAGAACTGCTGGCCATGGACCCTCAGTCCGAGGAGCTTGCTGGTGAAGTTTTTCTTCACGTTAGCCAGAAATGGCTACTTGGGTCTTCAGAACAACACGATAAAAAAGAACCACAGCTTCTGCAAGCTGGTGAATATTTGCAAACCACTTTGCAAAAGCTAGCCAGCGCCAAATTCACGGAGAAGTTACTCAATAAGTTCAAAGATAGTTTATCACGGCATCCTGACAAGATACTGGGGATCATCGAGCAGTTGATACAAAGCGAGATCGCTTCGAGGACAAAGGAAGCCCATGGGAAACTGAAAAATCTGTCATTTCGGTCTTTGGGGAATATTGTTGAGAATGGCCAGGCGATTCCTGAGGAGGACAACCCAGAGCAATCCGAGTCGTTATCAGCTGCATTCAGCCTTCTTTCGACCATCCTCACTTCTCCCGATTTTTCATTGTCAGAAACATTGTCTTCAACTATTCAAAGAATAAAAATCCAGCTGGACAAGCTACTGCCCAACCTACCACCTCATCTTATACAGCCTGCAACCACCGCGTCGATGCTTCTTGAAATCACCCTCTCCTCTTCATTGCCCCCTGAACAGAAGTCCGAGACAGTTTTCTCGCGGATATCTGACCTGGAAACACATCGCCAAGCTCTCGAACATCTCTCATCCCCCTTACCTCCCATACAGGCGGAAGGACTTACTCTCATCTCACGCCTAATCACCCAATCGTCCCCAGTCCTTGATATACCTGCCACACTCGCCCTTCTCCTTTCTTTAATAGCCAATTCAAATTCCGAATCTTCCTCAAACGATGAATTTATTTACCTGAATGTCATTAAGATTATTGGAGTTCTCGCGTCCAAACACCCACGGACAGTGATTAAGACCCTGGCAGAGCGTTATGCAGATAGAAGCGAACAATATACCCTAGACCAACGATTGAGAATCGGGGAGGCGTTGTTGCGGACTGTCCAGGAGTTAGGAAATGCATTAATTGAGGACACGGCAAGAATACTAGGCGAAACTATGATCGCGGTAGCTGGCAGACGAGGCAGGAAACCCTCCGCGAAAAGGTCCAGGGAGAAAATGACAAGGATGAAATCAAAGACTCAGCCGACCGGGACTGAAGATGATACACTAGATCACGAAGCCGCCGACTTAATGCAGCAGATTGACGAAGCAATGGATTCAGAAACAGAAGATCCAACCCGCACCGCTTATTCCGCCAATATAATTGATGCATGGGCTGCTGGTGCTGCATCTGACCTAGAACCTGACGATCTACGTGTTCGGGCATCCGCTATGTCCATCTTAGCATCAGCTATCCAGACAAATATTGCAGGCCTTGGGCCGTCCGTCGCATCCTCGTCTGTTGACCTAGCACTATCAACTCTAAATCTCGAACGCGGTCCTGAGAGCGCCATCCTCCGACGAGCTGCAATCATCTTACTTCTCGATCTCGTCAAAGCACTGGATACAGCAAAGGAAAACGGGATTAACCTCGGTTTCGGATTCTCCTATTATAATAATAATCCATCCCGGCAAGATTTTACTAAGGATCGACCAAGGTATCCGAACGAGGGAACCATTGGGAATATACCTGATATACTCCGCGTCTTGACATTCGTGGAAAGCAACGAAACAGACCCAATCGTCCGTGGACATATCCGGGTTCTTATCGAGAGCTTGGAGGCGTGGCTTGAAAAATCGCTATTGTGGGGAGTAAGGGCTCGTGAGGGCATTGGGGAGCAACCTAGATTCGAGTTGGGGGATCGCTTGGCTGGACTGGATATTCATCCGCGCCTTGATAGTGATAATGCTGCTGGTCAGGCGTCGATGGAAGGACCACGGATCGAGGAAATTGAATAAACGCCTGTCCTTAAGTGAGTGTGTGCGTGGTCTTTTTTGGTTGTTATTTGCAATATAAAATGTCCATTCAGTTGTGAAGAAGGCGGGAATTTCTTTTTTATATAGTTGTATTCTCGTTGGTATATATATGCAAATATAATCAATCATCTTTGAAATGTCTATAATATAGTATTTATGTCTCCTGAGCGTAAGAGAGGGGACCCTGTAGCAGTTATGGTTCAACTTCAATAAGATTCCTGGTAGTGATGAGGAAGTGTATACAATTAACGATTTAATGAGTAAAAGTAGAGGGTTCCGGTGCGTGACTGGGATTGCGCCTCCTTTCATGGGACACTGCAAGGGAAGTAAGTAGTCCATCCGGGCCGGAGATGAAATAGCTTATGATACCCAGCAATCAATTTACTTTTAGTTACGTATCTAGTCATACATATAGAGTACAAACGCCTTACACCTGCGGTCCACGTTATTCATTCCCAGAGCAATTAAAAAGTCAATATGAAAGAGAAAAAATGAAAAAAAAAAAATGAAAATCCCGCAACCAAAGCATAGAGGTCCAGTCCGGACAGTTAAGTTATATTATTATATCGGAGGCCCATAATATCCACCACGGCCACCACGCCCTCCACGTCCTCCTCTGTTTCTGCCTCCTCGCCCACCACGACCGCCTTGCCAGCGGCCTCGGAACCCCCTCCCCCTCCCCCCCCCACTCCCACTCCCAAAAGAGTTATCCTGCTGCCCACGGAACCGCTGTCCATAACGCGGCTGAAAACTCCTCTCCTCCTCCGGCCGCGGCCCCGCCTCAGCGCGTGCATACCGTTCCTCGTCACTGGCATGAAACTTATTCTCAATCCCCACAAGTTCGCAAAACCGTACCGTTTGCGGGTTCGTGTATTCTGGCGGCATCTCGTTTGTAGTGATGGGCACGGCGGGGTCGTAGACGGGGGCGGTGATGGAGAAGTTATGCGGGATTGTCATTTTGCCTGGTTTAGCGATGTTTTCTTCTACCCATTCTGCAGCGGCGAGGATTTCAGGCTTGTAACGGGCATCTCCTTTGTTTGGGGGCACTGATGCGCTGGGGTCGCCGAGGGTGAGTGCGTCAGCGAAGACTCGCGTGATGGCGAGCCATTCTTTGTCATATTTCAATTGGTATGGACGGCCATCTTCTGAAGCTTCTCCCTCCTCGGGTGATGATATGGCGGGGTATTCAACCAATTCAATAAATTGCCTGTTCCTGTCGCATTTATCAAGGGCGATGAAATTGGTTTCTCTATTTTTGATGGCTTCTGGTAAGGTAGGCACAAAAATTGGGACCTGATCTGTGGTTGGAGCTGACATCGGTAGCGGTTCTGGTTTCCTGAAACTTGCCGGTAGCTGATCGCGAATGTCCGCAGGTATCTCGTCCAATTGGGCAGCCTCGGTTGCATTCACCGCGGCCGTAATGGGGGGAGTATGATCTGCTTCCGCTTTCTCTGATGGACTATCAAGGTCGATTTCCATTTCATCCGTATTTTTAGGCGTAGCGCTCATGATATCCGTTTGCTCAGGTTTATCCGAAGTTTCAGACGAGCTATCCAGGTTAATATCGATCTCATCGGTATTCTTAACCTCAATAGTTTCCTGTTTGTCTGTAACTTTCCCACTAGTTGACTCCTCACTCTCCTGCTGGTCAAACCCGATTGTTGCAACGTCCTCAATTTCGCGTCGTAGACCATCGCCCTTAACCCCAACTTTTTTCCACGTTAGCTGATAGTTTACCTCTGGTCTACTTATGAAGCCAGCCTCGACCTGTTTTTCGTGATCTGCCGCCTCTTCCATGTGGCGCGCAACTTCTTCCGCATCGTTCTTAGTTGCAACTGAATGAAAGTTCTGCCAGGCTGATAGCTGCGCACGATCACGATCTGCACGTTGAGTAGGTTGTTGTTGTTGTGGAATGTTTTCGACGCCTTCTGTTGATTGCGTTGTGGCTTCGACTTCAGTGCCGGGAGATAATATTGTCTCACTCATTGTCGTGTCTGTGGGTGTAGTCAATGCTTCGTTAGATGATATATGTGGTGGTGCATCGGGCACAATGTGGACGTCGGGAATAGATATTGTACCTTCATTAGCAGATCCCGACACCTCAGGATGCTCCTTGACAATGGATGGCGAACCGGCAGCATGATCTCCCAATGGTGGCTGGTGAGGTTGTTGGTGAGACTGCTGGTTTGGATCGAACCTATCTCTCAACGCCGCTGGCTTATAATCGCCATGTATTAAGCTTGCTGTGTATTTGCAATGAAGGTGTGCCGAAAACCAGAAGGGGGGCCGAAGGCGATCCAGAACATATCTCGCAGCAACACTGCCTAATCTCCCAGAGTTGGCGTCTGGTTCAAACAATGGTTTCCTTTGGAAAAGGTTTTGAAAGTCACCGTGCCATTCGATACCCTGTGGCCAGTCATGGCTTAGGCCAAGATCAACCTGGGTTCGAATTTGAAGCAGCTTGCGCACATCGAGTTCCCTGACATGGTAAATGCTTTGGATATCGGCACGGTTGTACGGGAGCCTTTCGAAATGAGGTTTCCGATAATCATACCCTTTCCAGATCCCGGAGATACCGGCGATTCTAAGGGGCCCACAGCGGATAACATTGGCAGCACCAAGATAGTAGATGTTGGGGGCTACCCAACCGCCATAGTAGAGCTCGAAGAGATGGTTGCTAGCTTCGTGGTTTCCACCCACAAAGATGGTCAAATATGGAGCGACACGGGCACCACTGTAGTACTCATGAAAATCTCCTATTTGTTTGTACTTCTGCGGAACTGACATGCAGTTTAAGTCATACGAGTTGCGCACTGCCTAGCGGAAGAGTGACGAATGAGATAAGGAAGAATTACACATATTAGAGCCCAGAGAAGGGGTGGGAAAAAGGGCTCACCTGAAAGTCACCACCAATGATGAGAAGGTCAACGCCATCCCAGCCCTTGAGTTCTGCCGCCTTGTTAACTGATGAGTATATATCATTCAGTTTTCCATGTCCCTGGGTTCTGTTAGCCTTGTGTGTTCTGGTATCACGCCAAAATATCAATATCACTATAGCCAAGGCGGAAGTAAAAACCTACACAACCTTCCAGAGCCACCCTTAGACTTCGGGAAGGAGAAGCGGGAATATTCTGCATGCTGAACAGTCTTAAATGTTGGTATATGTGGTACTCAGACAGATAGAAGCATGAACCTGTAAAACCCACATAAATAGAATGAACAACGCGTTTGTTTCTTCTTAAGAAGAGAAAATGAGAAAGACGGGATGGAGCTGAGAGGGCTGCATTCATAACCCAGAGCTCGTCTTGCTATTTTGTTTGATAAGCCGCGTTACTGTGGCTATTTCTAGAGGCGAATGAATGTATGAATGTTGAATGTATGTATGTATGTTGACGCTGGAGAAATCTCAATCAGCGATTATTAAGCTGCCCGAACCAATTGCCTGCTTCGAAGTCAAACTCTGCCTAAATATCTTGAAATAATCAAAAAATCAATATAATATTGTTTGTAGCCTTCATTTGATTCTATTCTTAATATTCCTCTATTCTTCATTCACTGCTACTTTATTTTTTATGCAAATCACTTTCTTATAACTATTCATGAGTATTTTGTAGTGTGACTGTTCAGGCAATCCCTGCACCATGAATGAGTTTGATATTATGGCTATTCTTCTTTTTCGAATCTCCTTTAAGCTCTACGCTTAATCTGCCTGATATGAAGGGATTAAAATATATGGTAGCTACACGGGTGGTTAGGGTAGTGCTGCGTACGATGAAAACACGCATCTGTTGTTCCATTTCAATCATCTGATTTCGCGGGCTTGCACATTTGCCTAAATAAATGGTAGTTAGTAGTAGAATATATATATTTGGGTCCATGTCACTTGAAAGCTGTGCTCTGCTCTGCATGGAAGAAGACAGACATTCAACCCGTTGAAGCACAGAAAAAGGATTATCGAAGCCCAAGGACCCTGTCAGAGTGAGAATGAAGAAGGAGTATGCTTGCACATTCTCAAATATCAAGCAATTAGTATTTCAGAAAAAGGTAATGCAGTTCGACGGCGATTGACGCAGGAAAATGGTATTTACCGGGTAGCCACAGGAACAGAGGGGTTCGAGGCCAAACTCCTCGCCTGAACGAAATCCTTTTTTTTGGGTTTTGTTATGTAGGACCAATTGTTCCTCGACGGCATTTGGAGTACGAGGGTCCATAAATAAGGCGGAAGAATAATCCGGAATATATATCCTGTGGGCTGTTTGTTCTTTGTTCTGTGGCACTTGCAACGGTTGGAGTAACCTAGGAGGGGTGATAGGTCACCACCGGCAATGGATAGTTAGCAGCAGATGTTTGCTCGAGGTCGGGAAGTAAGTTCGAGCCCCGGGGTATGATAACTATTAGATATATACAGTATGTATGTTAGCATACGCCAGAATGTCTCTCCCAGTATGGTATGCATCCTTCATCCTTCTTAACCGATCTATATAGATTGATATAGATTGATATATGTTGATATAAATTACAAGCAGATTCGTCTGAAAGAGTTCGGCTTTTTGCGTGTTGGCTGAGTCAGCAGAGACTTACCGAAATTCCACCGCCTTCCATATAGGGAATAATGTGGCCGAGTCAACTTGGCAGAAAACTCCGCAACTATCCGAATTAGGCTTAAACCGGTAAAATTCGTACCAGGGCGGGTATTGGGCTTGTTTTGGTACCCAGGTAACAACCATCCTTGCATCATCTCATCCATCCTCAACCTATCTTCAACCTCATCTTCTTCTTCTCGCCTCCTCATCCCGCATTGACACTCGCTTTTCCCTGTCTGGGTTCTCTGTGTGCTGCCTGTTTATCTTGTTATAGAACCTGGCTGTGCTTGTGTCATCTTGTCCGGTCACTTGTCTTCTCTTGTCTTGTTCCCCGACCTTTGTCGCATGTCTTCAGGGTCCCTGGTTCGTTTGACCATCAACACCAACACGGTACTCACCACCACCGCTCCCTTGCCCGCCACAAGCCGTTCTCTACTACCACACCATATCCCATACTCTATCCCATATCCTAGGCCTGTCGCTTTGCATACGATCTCTAGAATTTCCTCCTCTCATCTGATTTCTAATAATTTCCCCGCTTCTTCCTCTTACATTTCTGCGAGACGACGCCACCTATTCACCTGCTCTTCACTTTTCTTTCCACACCAGCAGCAGCAGCAGCACCAAATTCACCCTCTTTACCAACAGTCCCAGCACACTATGGCAGTCGTTGAACGCCTTGCTGAGGTCCTCGAGAAGCCCTCTGTCGACGATCGCTCATATCGTGTTATCCGTCTTCCAAATAAGCTAGAGGCTTTGCTAGTCCATGATCCTGATACGGACAAGGCGAGCGCTTCGGTTAACGTCAACGTTGGCAACTTTTCCGACGACGATGACCTCCCAGGAATTGCTCATGCTGTAGAACACTCTCTTTTCATGGGAACTGAAAAGGTAAGCCGTCTAATCCGCCCTTGCTGAGCTTCTTTGATTAAAAGACATGAGAATGAAAAGAAAGCTAATGGTTTTCACCATATATAGTACCCCAAAGAAAATGCCTATAACCAGTACTTAGCAGCGCATTCTGGTCATTCAAATGCGTATACAGCAGCAACAGAGACAAATTACTACTTCGAAGTCGCCGCCACGGCAACTTCTGCCTCCAAAAGTGCACAATCGACCACCCCCGCCACCCCGTCAATACCTGCAGAGGTGGGCCCATTGGCGGATGGTCTTTCAAGACCGACCCTACCTACTACTGCTGCTGTTGCTGACAGCGCAGCATCATCGTCCAGCGATTTAGTTCCTCCGCTTTATGGCGCTCTTGATCGGTTTGCTCAGTTTTTTGTTGCCCCGCTGTTCCTAGAGTCTACTCTGGACCGCGAGCTCAGGGCCGTAGACTCGGAGAATAAGAAGAACCTCCAAAACGATGCCTGGAGACTCCTGCAACTCAATAAATCACTTTCAAATCCCAAACACCCTTACCACCATTTTTCGACCGGAAATTTGCAAACCTTGAGGGACGGCCCTCAGTCACGTGGCATAAATGTTCGCGATGAATTTATCCGATTCTACGAGACAAACTACTCGGCAAACCGTATGAAACTGGTTGTCCTTGGTCGGGAATCTCTAGATGAGCTAGAGGGCTGGGTTGCAGAACTGTTCGCCGATGTCAAGAATAAGGACCTGCCGCAAAATAGATGGGATGATGTGCAGCCATACACGCCAGCGAACCTGCAGAAGATCTGTTTTGCCAAACCAGTCATGGACAGCCGATCTTTAGACATTTTCTTCCCTTACCAGGACGAAGAAAACCTGCATGAATCCAAGCCTTCGCGGTATATCAGCCATCTGATCGGTCACGAAGGGCCCGGAAGCATTCTTGCCTATATCAAAGCAAAGGGCTGGGCATACGGGCTTTCTGCTGGTGCGATGGCCATCTGCCCAGGCTCTGCATTCTTCACGATATCCGTCCGCCTTACCGAAGACGGCCTCAACAACTACCAGGAAGTTATCAAAATCATTTTCCAATATATCTCCTTGATCAAATCACGAGCGCCGGAGGAATGGATTTTCGAAGAGATGAAGAACCTCGCAGAGGTCGATTTCAAATTTAAACAGAAATCCCCGGCCAGTCGTTTCACAAGCAGCCTCAGCAGCGTCATGCAGAAACCCTATCCTCGAGAATGGCTCCTCAGCGGCCCATATGTGATTCGGAAATTTGATGAACAAGCCATCCGACGCGGTCTAGACTGCCTCCGGATCGATAATTTCAATATCGAGCTGGTTTCACAGACGTATCCCGGGAACTGGGACTCGAAGGAGAAATGGTACGGGACTGATTACAAACTCGAGAAGATCCCAAGTGACTTGCTCGCTGAACTTGGGCGTATTTTGGAAGCTCCCTCTTACGACCCGCTACCGGAACTTCATATGCCACATAGGAACGAATTCGTCCCCACGCGGCTGGAAGTTGAGAAGAAAGTGGTTGCTGAGCCGACCAAGAGGCCTACCCTTATCCGGAACGACGACCGTGTCAGGGCATGGTTCAAAAAGGACGACACTTTCTATGTCCCCAAAGCAACTGTCGAAATCACCCTTCGGAACCCGTTGGTATATGCTACCCCGGGCAACAATGTTCTTACAAAAGTAGCGTGCGGGTTAATCCGGGATGATCTTCAAGAGTACTCCTATGATGCTGAGCTAGGCGGGCTTGATTATAGCCTATCCGCCAGCGTTTTTGGTCTCGAAGTGTCTGTAACCGGGTACAACGATAAGATGGCAGTCCTCTTGGAAAAGGTTCTACATAGCATGAGGGACTTTAAAGTCAAGACCGACCGCTTTAAGATTGTTAAAGAGCGAATGGCCGACGCCTTCTCGAATGCCGAGTATCAACAGCCCTATTACCAGGTTGCAAATGTGACACGATACCTGACGGCAGAGAAGGCGTGGATTAACGAGCAACTTGCCGCTGAGCTAGAACACATCGAACCCGAAGACGTAGCCGCTTTCTTCCCGCAGCTCCTCCGTCAAACCCACGTTGAACTTCTGGGCCACGGTAACCTATACAAGGAGGACGTGCTGAAAATGGCCAACATGGTCGAATCAGCATTCCATGTCCGCCCATTGCCGCAGTCCCAATGGCACGTGCGACGGAACATAATCCTACCACCGGGAAGCAATTACATCTACGAAAAGACCCTCAAGGACCCCGCGAACGTCAATCACTGCATCGAATATTACCTTTTCGTAGGCAACCTGATGGACCCGCAACTACGTGCCAAATCACTCTTGTTCGGCCAGCTCACCAACGAACCTGCATTCGACCAGCTCCGGACACAAGAGCAGCTAGGCTACGTCGTCTGGAGCGGCGTCCGGTACGCCGCCACCACACTGGGGTATCGGGTCATTATCCAGAGCGAACGAACAAACCAGTACCTAGAGTCTCGCATCGAGGCATTCCTAGCCCGCTTCGCGGGAACGTTGGACAGCATGACCGACGAGGAATTCGATGGCCACAAACGCAGCCTGATCAACAAGCGATTGGAGAAGCTGAAGAACCTTAATTCCGAAACGGGTCGGTACTGGTCGCATATCGGGTCGGAGTACTTTGACTTTGCGCAGCATGAGACCGACGCGGAGACGGTGGCGGCGTTGACGAAGGCAGATATTGTCGAGTTTTACCGGCAGTATATCGACCCGCAATCGCCGACACGCGCCAAGATATCCGTGCATATGAACGCACAATCCGACGCCCCTCACAAGGTTGTCGATGCCGGTTCCGGCACAGTTGCTGACGAGCGCAAGACGGAACTCATCGAACAGCTGTCAAGCATCGTGTCGTCGTCGTCGATCGAGTTTGACAGCGAGAAATTCAAGGCGTCGTTTGCCGATGTTGATTTGATAACTAGCGGTGATGGTGCTGACATTGCGAAGAACAAAGACGCCATCGTGTCGACGATAAGGGGATTTTTGGAGGCTGAAGTAAAGCTGGATAGCGAGAAGGTAGCCAGCATCATCGAGCCGACTGCCAATGTGCTCGATGAGTTACTGCAAGGATTTGGGATCATAGCGTCGCCGGCCACTGCTAGCACTGGTGGCGAGGCCGTATCTGTTGTCCAGAAAGTTATCGGGTCAGTTAACGGGACGGTCAATGGTGCCACGAATGGCGATGTTGTCACACCATCAAAGCCTGTGCAGCCGACGTACATCACCAATGTGCCAGAGTACAAAGCGCGTCTTGCAGTTAGTGCCGGGCCGTCTCCAATCGTGGACCTAAGCGAGTTTGAGGAGATTGACCCGAAGTTGTAAAGCAGTTTCCTTTACTTTACTTTACATTGCTTTACTTTACTTTACTCGCGGGTGAGGTTGCTGGATGGGAGGGAGGAGGGATTCAAGGATCAATACAGGCAATCAGTGGGAGATGTCAAGTGACGATTGCATGGGTTAGGGACTTTCGGCTGGTTTTCTGTTTTCATAATTTTTCGTTTATTTCCTTAGATACACTTGTACTACATTACATGTTGCTTATATAGGTAGTTTACAGATACCCTAAATCAATGAATTGCCAAAATAAGAAATAGGACAGGGCAGGTCATATCACATGACATTTATGTAATCATCCGGGAAATAGATATTCCGTCCCTTACCCCAAGCAACACCGCAAGCAACAAAAGAAACAAAGCTCCAAAGCTATATCCATGATATCAATGCGATTTCAATGATTTCTATACAACTCCCTTCTCCGTGAACCAGATACCCTCTTACGCAGTCAATTCCTCCTCCCAGAGTCTAATACATCGCATTGAATTAGTCTCATATATATTGAACTACCCCGTTTTAGAATCGAGAACGAGAGAACAGCGCAACGGAACGGAACCGACAGACAGAATGTCAACAGTGACCGCGACGGCGCTGCAGAGCTCCGCTCCGTAAGTTTAACTCCTATCCGCGCATTACTTATAACTACTACTACCCCTCCTCCTCTTCCTCCTCCTCCTCCTCCTCCTCCTCCAAAACTACCCACTAATATTCTCCAATCCCTCCAGCCCCATCCTCCCGCAGGGCTTCTCCGCCAAACAACCAGCCACAATCCGCCTCTATCCGCTCTCAAACTACACATTCGGCACCAAGGAGACGCAGCCGGAGGAGGACCCGTCCGTGCTGGCGCGGCTGAAGCGGTTGGAGGAGCACTATGAGCAGTACGGCATGCGGCGCACGTGCGAGGGCGTGCTGGTGTGCCATGAGCATAACCATCCGCATGTGCTGATGTTGCAGATTGCGAATGCGTTTTTCAAGTTGTGCGTATATGTATCCCATATATCGTGAAATGGGTGAATCTGAGTATTTGGACATGACGTAACTAACCAACAATATTATGTTTTTATGTATATTCCAGGCCAGGCGACTACCTGCACCACGACGACGACGAGGTCGAAGGGTTCAAGACGCGCCTGAACGAGCGCCTAGCCCCCGTCGGCTCACAGTTTAGCGGCGAAGGGGTAAACGACGACTGGGAAATCGGCGACACGCTGGCGCAGTGGTGGCGGCCGAATTTCGAGACGTTCATGTACCCGTTCCTGCCGGGCCATGTGACGCGGCCCAAGGAGTGCAAGAAGCTGTATTTCATCCAGTTGCCGAAGAAGAGTATGTTATAAATAGATATATATATATATATATGCATATTCCTATACTAATGGTACAACAGAAGTCCTCTCCGTACCCAAGAACATGAAACTCCTCGCCGTGCCCCTCTTCGAGCTGTACGATAACACGGCACGGTACGGCCCACAGCTATCGGCGATCCCGCACCTGCTGTCACGGTATAACTTTGAGTTTGTGGATGAGAATGATAATGTGGTTGCGGTGACGCCTGGGGAGCAGCCAGAGGGCGGCAGCAGCAGTATGCCGCAGACGAAGGTGTTGTTGAGTGGGGAGGATAGTAGTAGTATAGGAGGAGTGGATAAGAATGGAGTGGGCCAACAAGGGGCGGACACGGGGATGGAAGGGGTTGAGGCACAGGGACAGTGATGTTCTTTTTTTTATTTTAGTTTTTTTATTTTAGTCTTTTATTATTTATTATATTTCTTTTTTGTGTATTGCTTTTTGTTTTTCACTCTAGGTACCTAGGTAGTTATGGCGTTTGAACTATCTATGATTTAGTCCAGGGTAATAATACTCGCCCAACATAATATCAGTAACCGGAATGGGTTTCTTGATCATATTTATATTAGCCAATACTAATCCGCCAGAGGTCAATTTATGAAACATGGCAGAAGGAAGATAAGCATTTTGTGGCTGATTCCAGGGTCAAACCGGGCTTGTCTAGGGCCTTGGCCTCCCCTTTTTCATGGATTGAACTTCAAACAGCTTATTCCAAGAATCAAAAGAGAGAGACCATTCAATCAACTCCAATACTTTCCCTGGTCCAGGTGCTGTACTAGAAAACTTTAGAACACACATATTCCAAGGACCACACAAAACTATAACTTGAGTTGAAAAAAAGCTGAAACCCTGATCGGCGAGTAGTTTCTATATTATGGTTGGACAATACAGCTAACTGGGTCTTTTTACTTGCTTGTTACTCCGTAGTTATAAAGGGTTTCATTCAATGGATGCCGATTCCTTGAATTTTGGCCCCAGTCGATGACGAATGCATAGTGGAGATCTACAGCTTCAAGTTGTAGATCAGTTGAGATATCTCTGTTGAATATTCCTCATATCTGTCTATCTCCTAGTTGAGATTTGACTTTTTTCATCTTCTCTCTTCTCTCTTCTCTTCTTTCTTGACTCTTGACTCTTGACCCTTGACTCTCGACTCTATCTTCAAAATGATCCCGCCTGCTCCCGGCTTTGTTGTGCTGGTCTAGCAAGGCTCATCGCATGCTTGTAGATCTCAACAGCCCCTTTTCTTCTTCATTTCACTCCTTAGTCCCCTGTTAATACTTTTGTGTATATTTATTTTAATCATTGATATATCTTGAAACATTGGTTTCATCTATTTCCTTTATATCTCCACCATGGCCACCTCCTTCGCCTATAGATCTCTCTCTCCGCGTCTGCGCAAACCCTTCGCCATCTCCGGCATCATGCTCCTGGTCTATCTAGCTGCTTTCTGTCTCCTCTGCAGCTTCGCAAAGTACTTCTTCTCCTCACTTTTGGCCTCTCCCCGCTCCGGCTCTGGCGGCGCAGACCATGAACTCATCGTCGCCGCCTTGTCCGCGGACAACACCTCCTGGTTGGATGAGAACCTCCCGGACTGGAAAAAGAACATATACATTGTCGATAACCCAGATGCAACGCTAACCGTGCCGAAGAATAAGGGGAGGGAGTCGATGGTTTACCTGACGTATGTCTCCTAATTTCTCCTAATTTCTACTTTACCTTTTTTAAAAATTAAAAATTAAAAATAAAAATAACTAACAAAACCCCAGCTACATAATCGACCACTACGACCGCCTCCCAAAACACATGGTCTTCATCCACTCCCAGCGCTACCAATGGCACAACGACGATCCCCTCTTCGACAACGTCCCCATCCTCAAAAACTTACAACTCCCCTTCCTATCAAAGGAAGGCTATCTAAACCTCCGCTGCGTCTGGATGCTCGGCTGCCCCGTCGAGATCCGCCCCTTCGACGACACCAAGCGCCTATACGTGCACGCCGGCTCCATCTTCAAAGGCGGCTTCGAAGAGCTATTCCCCGGCGCCCCCGTCCCACAGGAAGTCGGCGTATCCTGCTGCGCCCAGTTCGCCGTCACGGGTGACCAGGTGCGCAAGCGGCCCAAGTCCGAGTACGAGCATTTTCGCCAGTGGCTGCTCAACACGCCGCTACCGGATGAGCTGAGTGGGCGCATCTTTGAGTATTCGTGGCATAGTACGCCTCTACCCATTCTACCACTATCACTTTCACTCTCTTTACCTACGCGGCTAATGATAATGATATGAAAAATAGTGATCTTCGGCCGCGAGCCCATTCACTGCCCCACAGCCCAGGACTGCTACTGCAAGCAATACGGCCTATGCAACTTAACCTGCAAGGGGCAGGGCTCTTGTGAGGGCCGCTACACCATGCCTCCGTACTCCACCCTGCCACACGGCTGGCCCGATATTGGTTGGGATGGGAAGCCGCGGCGTCCCAATGACCCGATACCGGCGTGGAAACCTCAGAGGAAGAAGCAGAAGCTGAAGCTGAAGCCGAAGCAACAGCCAAAGCCGAAGCAGAAGCCGAAGCAGAAGCAGCAGCAGCAGCCGGTTGGATGATTGAGGTAGATCGATAGAGGATTGTATATATGTAGTATATTTGTATATAGTGTTATCATGAAAAGGAGAAAGAAAATAAACAAAGGAGGGGGGGGAGAGAATAATAGGAAAGAAGTGGATATAATCATGGTAAGTCATCGCTACATGAATATCATCTTGATTTGTATGAGAATTGGACAAACTAGCTAACATTCCCTTTTAGCCATCCATCCATCCATCCGTTTATGCACAAACGCTTCACGTCCAATTCGGCGAGTCCGATTAAATCCACTCCATACCCGCCGCCGCGCCAATGCCAATGCGAATGCGATTTTTCGAACTATCTGCCTATGTAATCTACCTATTCCCTCCGTTCCGTCCAAACGAGGGGTTGGAATGTCTTAACCTTATGATATCATAAGCTACTCGAGTTAGTCCTGTGCATGCCACATTACACATACAAAATATGGTTATGGCGTTGGACGGTTTCTGCCGGTTATCTGACACATGTAACTACCACTATAAGAAAGAAGAGAATGAAAAAAGCTCAGAGACGTTTTAGATCATATCTTTACCCTTTCAAACATCCTGTATATACATACATATATTCGTCAAAATAAAAAAAAGGGTTTCTTTTTCTTCCCAGCTATATGACAAATATATAAACATCGTATTTCGGTATCTGCCGTTGTAATGCCGTGACGAGTCTGTTTGTCCCTCGGCTGTAATTAATCCCATCCTATCCTTACATCATCACCATCACTTTTCACCCCCAACTTCATCCCTCATACTCACACAACTCTACCTAATAATAGGTACTCACTCACTTATTCTAGGATCATTCTCCCCACCAGTACAAAGAGATCTTATCTCAGCTTCATACCTGAGCCTGGTTGGTAGCTCTGTTTTCCCCGTTCGTGGCGGTCTAATTTGGTATTTCAACGCAGGAAAGAGGTTGAGGTATGTCTAAAATATCTATACTCCGTACTGGTCATCAATTGAGGCGGCAACGAGGTACATACTTCTAACGAACCCGTTTATTGCAGGGCATATATATTAGATAAACGGTGGAATTCTACGTACCCGCTCCAGTATATATACAGGGCCTTTCTGTTCCTTTTACTCACTCACGGTGTTAACTCGTTAACTACCTTGGTTGAGGAGAGGAGGAGATAGAAGCCAATAACGGTGGCATACGACCGCACAGAAGGAACAGAAAGAGATATATATATACATGTGCTTATGCCTTTGAGTCATGCTGCTGCGGGACCTTTTAAATTGAGTACCAATCAATCCAATTGACGCCTTTACATCCCCCGACTCGACATTCCCTTCGACAGAGCAGGAAACCAAACTCAACCCCCCCTAAAAATCAGTCAGTCCGCAACAATGCTCCTAATCGGCCTAACCGGCTCCATCGCCACTGGTAAATCCACCGTCTCGGCCCTCCTCTCCTCCCCGCCCTACAACATCCCCATAATCGACGCCGACATCATCGCCCGCAAAGTCGTCGAGCCCGGCACCGCCGGCTACCGCGCCATAGTCAACTACTTCGGCCCAACAACCCCAGACCTCCTCCTCCCTGCCGATGACCCAGACGACCCAAACGACAAAAGTAAACCAAAACAAGACCGGCCCTTAAACCGGCCCGTCCTCGGCCGCCGCGTCTTCGGCGACACAGAAGACCGCAAACGCGACCGCGCCGTGCTAAACCGCATCGTCCACCCGGCCGTGCGCTGGGAGATCTACCGCTCGCTACTCTATTACTACCTCCGCGGCCACTGGGCGGTGGTGCTGGACGTGCCCCTGCTCTTCGAGAGTGGGCTGGACGCGTTATGCGGGACGGTGATCATGGTCGGCGTCTCCGATGCCGCTGTGCAGATTGCGCGACTGCGGTCGCGCGATGCTCATTTGAGTGCGGAGGATGCGGAGAATCGGGTGAAGAGCCAGGGGGGTGTGAAGGGGAAGGTGGCGCGGGCGGAGGCGCGGGGGACCGAGGATGTGAGAGGGTTGGTTGTGTGGAATGATGGGGATAGGGCGGCGTTGGAAGGGGAGGTGAGGAAGGTTATGCAGAAGGTTGCGGAGGCGAGTCCGCGGTGGTGGGCGTGGGTGTTGTTGCTTGTGCCGCCGTTGGGGGTTACGGTTGCGGCGTGGAATTTGATGGTGAATTATCGGGGGAGGAGGAGGTGGGAGGAGACGGAGAGGGTAGGGAGGGCGAAGTTGTAAATATTTTCTTTAATAATCTTTTTTTTTTTTTTTTTTTGCCCAGCATTGTTAAGATAAGAGTAGTTTATACATATTGCATATGTTCTGATTATTTTGTATATATTTTTGGGCTTTTTTTATAAGCCATTTTGTCAATATTGGATATATATATCGTCATAGTATTTATTCACGATCCATGAGGGGTTCTCATTTGTCTATCTCATCCCCAACGCCATACCCGAATGCCGAAATGCATGAGAAAAAGGAAGTAATAAATAGAGGGAATTCCTGAGGAGCAAGCAATTTGACCACCCCCCAATCCCTCCCCTAAGCGGGTTCATCTCCTCCCCCTCCTCCCACCGCCACCCCGCTGTTTCTGGTGTCGTTGGTGCTGCCGCTGTTGCTCCCCCTTATCAACACCACCTGATATACTAGTCAACCGGCTGAGGTCGACAGCGCCGTCTCCGGATTTCCTCTTCTTGTTATGTTGCTCCCTGCGCTTCCCAGCCTTTTTCTTTTCCGCTTTTAGTTTAGCATCGTTTACGAGTGCATCGAGGTCAATATCGTCTTCATCTTCGTCACCTCCACTTCCACTTCCATGTTCGTTTTCGTTTTCGTTCTCTTCATCTTCGTCGTCGTCTGTGTCTGCGTCTCCGTCCGCGTCATGCGAGCTAGATGCCGTCGCCATTGGCTGTTTTCACCCACCATAAATCAGATTAAACAAGAATCTCAGAAGGAAGAAGGCAAGAAAGAAAAAAATGAAGTAACATACCACTCCCTTCTTCCCCTTCCTCTTAAATCCGCCAAAACTTTGCCTGCCCATAACCTCCTCACCCCCCGCATCGCCAAAGCCATACACATTCCCACCATCTATCGCCGTTTGCGGAGGGGGCTCCGGAAACGTCCCCGGCGGATACTCAATAACCCACTCCTCCTCACCGGCCTCAGCAGCCTGTCTCGCAACAGCAGCAGCGCGTTTCTCTTCCTCAGCTCTTATGGCGGCGGATATGGCTTCTAGGTCTGTGTTACCTGTGGCGGGCGTGGGAGGGGCAGAGGTCTTTTGGCGCTTGGGTGACGGGGTGGAGCCGCTTATGGTGTTGTAGGGTTGTTGTTGTGAAGGGGTAGGTGTTGCGGGAATATGTGTATTTGTATTTGTGTTGGGAGTGGAGGAGGCGGAGGCGGCGGCGGCGCGTTGCATGAACTGCTGCGATTAGATTTGTATATTTTAGAGGGACGATTGTATAGAGATCATACCTTCATGGTCAGCAGCCGCGAAGACATTATCTTCGGCGATTTTGGGTTCGGCATGGTGGTGGATATTTTGTATATGTCGATGAAGGGGATTTAATGGGAAAATTCTGATGTTGAGAGGGATAACTTTGTGATTCTGTAATTATCCGACCATTTCTCTCCAATCCGTAGTGCGTAGTTATGTATGCGCAGTCTAATGTTTATTAGTAAATAGATGAAGCCGTAGTTGTTGTCTCAAAATGCCCTCCTCTCAACTTTTTCGGTGGATGATGAGGTTGACTGCGGCCAAGGAACGCAGCCGATTGGCCCCGACTGCTTCAACCAACATCAACCTTCAAACATCCTCTCACTCACCAAACAATATTTAAATACAACAACCAATAGCCACAACATATACATCTTCACCTGCAACGACGGGCTAAATACACCCACAATGCTCGCCTCCACAAGGTCCCGTCTCTGCCTCGCCGCCGCGCGCTCATCCCCTTCCCGCCTCCTCCCCCGCGCCTACACAACAACCGCACCTCGCCTGTCCGAACCCTCAGAGAACGCTATCCCAACCAACGACCCCAACCCACGTAAGAAGGTCAGCTCAGTCTCCGAGAGCAATGCCGTGCCGACAGATGCCATGGGCGCCCAGGATCTACCCCTGCAAGAATCGGTTGAACAGGCACGGCGCGAGCTGGCCAAACAGGCACCCAATCGGACAGCCATCTGGGCGAAGAGCCAGCAGCCACGGGAGAAGGCGATGACTGGGCCGCGATTTGAGCAGACTATCATGGAGTATCAGGTGAGCCTTTTTGCCCTATGTCTCTTTTATCGTTGTGGACGGCCGCTCGAATGTATTTTTCAAGGTGTTGGTTGGGATGGTCAATGGATAGAGCGCAATTGACGATTATCGTTTACATTATTACCTAGTGAAAAACTCCTACTAATATCTCTACCAAACAGCCCCGACCATACGCAGCCATTGAATTGATCCACAAGCAGCCCGTCCGATGGACAAAGGAGAAGGTGGTCTCGTGCGACGGTGGCGGAGGTCCCCTCGGCCACCCCCGAGTCTTCATCAATACAGATAAACCCCAGATTTGCCCATGCGAATATTGCGGGCTTCCATTTGTACGTATCAACTAGCTCGACTCGACACAGCACTTAAGATGCTGTCCCAAATGACAAGATCGCTCTATCTAACTCGGGTTGAAAATAGGCAAACGAACACAATCGCAAAGCGTTAGAGGCACAGGAAAAAACGTCGTATCCCTTGGAGCCACTGGGACATCCGGCGGAGGTCAATGAATCGCAGCGGGTTACGCCAGAGGGCTTCGAGCAACGATAGATGATAGTAAACCTACACCCACAAAAAAATCAAAATATAATAGATCCCTTCTTCCTATTCCCTTCTATCCTTCGGCTACTCTCCAAACACCTCAAGTAACTTAAGCTCAGCGCAAGATTCTTCGGAGCTAATTACGCCAATTCTTTCTGCCGTCTCCATGTTTGACTCTATTATATTGCACCCTGTGCCCTTATTTTTTTGCTGCCCCTTTGTACATACAGTTTCCGGGCCGGTTGATCTGAGAGCAGCGATGACATAAATGCAAACAAACCCCTTCTATGAAAAGTTGGGCGACTTATTTCTCTCGGCGATTGAAGGGCTTCGTGTGATGTTTCTAGACATGTCGGGAGTAACCACTCGACTTATCACAACGGCGAAAGCAACCGAATCCATAATCATTTAAAGGGGTACTTCCACGTACTAAATCCCTGAACCTCTCCCATATATCAGGTCATAGTAGATGTAGCTATATATCTATTTACATTGTGTACTTCACGCAAAGCTTTTTATCCGTCCCAAAAAAACCAACAACTCCAGATTAAAATTACCTAAATATAGACGAAAACCCAAGTATAAAAAAAGCAAACACATAGCTCACTGGAAAGTATAAAAAACTACATCTTCTCACCCTGGATAGTCGCCACAACCTTGCGTGAGTGTTTACTAGCGCGGAATTCCAGATACCAGATGCCCTGCCAGGTGCCTGTAGCCAGTCTCCCATTGGTGATTGGGATCGTGACAGATGCACCGATGAGGGCAGATTTGATGTGTGCCTATATAGTTTGACTTGAGTTAGTAATTAATTCACATAACTATACATTCCATGCCATATTCCTAATCAATTGATATATATATTCAACGAGGGAGAAAAAAAAAGGAACAAAACGAACGGGCATATCATCCAACCCCTCCGCACTATGCCTATACAACTCCCCCTTCCGATCTTCCGGCGCAATACGATCCAGCGCATCGCTCATGTCCGCGCGCACATCCTCGTCCCAGTTCTCGTTCAGGCTGAGGGCGCAGCTGGTGTGCTGTATGAAGAGGTGTAAGAGGCCTGTCTTGTACGTGCGCAGCTCGGGCAGCTCGGAGACGATGTGGTCGGTTATTAGGTAGGAGCCGCGGGAGCGCGGGGGGAGGGCGATGTTTCGTTGGAACCAGGCCATTGTGGGTGGAGCTGTAGATGTAGATGTTGGTGTGGCTGTCGGTGGGAACGGGGAGAAGAGATGGAAAGGAGGGATGTAGAAGAGGGGTTTTAGAAGGGAGATGAAGAGATTTGGGAAGAAGGCAAGGATGAATAGTGAGAGGAAGAGGAGGTGGAAGGGGAATTGAGATGAGGTTGGAGAAGTGTTTCTGGAGGGTTGAGGGGGCATAGATTTGTTGTTGGGTTTGGTGGTGATTTGGTGGTTGTTGACTGCATATGAAGTATTTATTTATTTAATGAACTTGGATGGTGGGGGTGGAAGTGGGATGTTCAACGTCATAAATACTAGTAGTTGATGAATATATTCAATAATAAATAATAAGTCCTCCACACGCCTATATACTGTTATAAACAATATCAAATATCGGAAAGCATCATACATTATATAACTATATTAACTACCTAGGTATATGATCACTTTACTCCTCAATTAGATCACTCGAATCATTCATCCCCGCCCACTTCGGCTTGCCATCCTTGATATCGACCACCCTCTGAGAATAGAAAATATGGCAGCTATAAGATATAGCCGAAATGTTAGAAAATCAATCCCATGAATAGCAATTTGTTGCATACCATACATACCTGGGCTCAAACATCTTCTTCACATTTCTCTCCCTTTTCCCCTCCGCATCCTGTCCATTACCAAATTCAACCAACCCTGGAAACAGCAATATGACATTCCTTCCCTCATCCATGATTGGGGCATGGCAGTAGGAGCACGACACTTTACACGGCAGATGGTGGGCGTGTTGCTTTTCCGCGCTATTGTAGAAATTCAGTCCCTGGTGGCCATGGGTGAATGTCATGTCAGACTTATGGAAGATAGCGGCCCATTGGAATGGTGCACCTGAGGATAGTTCGTTAGTTAAGAGCGTCTTAAAAAACCAGATATATACTGTGAGTTTCTTAATATAAAGTTGTGCATATACACCATGTGAACAGGTAGTATACCGAGTTCAAGCACATCTCAAAAGAAATAGGGGCTGAATAGGGGCTGAATTCTATAGATAAATATAAGAAATGAAAGGCCAAACCGTGTAGAGCTTGACATCCGGTACAATGGCAGTATTTGGCATCTAATGGCTTTTCCCTATGTATCCGATATGACACTCTTCCGCAGTGACATTTCCCGGTCCAAGATACAGTGCCGAATTCCTCTCGACCCTGGATCTTATATGGGGGTCTCTGTTGCCATTCGTCGAGACATGAGGTTGTTTCTGATGCCATTGTTGAATTATATAGTTATAGAAGCGTTGTACTCAATGATCAAATAATTCCTGTGTTGTCAGTTTCATGTGCTGTACATACAACCCCTAGGAATGTTTATATACTCCTGGTTCTCGCCGACTTCCCCCTTTGGGCATCATCCCAACCTCACTACTGCACAACTTATTTACCCCTCTATACCATCTCTACCATCTCTTGTGTCTATGGGGAGAACTACCTGAGTACCCTCCAACCTGTCCCTCTTCTGAGGTTTGATTCTCATATATCCAAAAATAAATACGTCGTCCCCTTTTTCAGCTGAGATACAAGATGTCAGACGACGGAGATGGCTATGGCTGTGATGGCGGGTACGACGATAGTGGCCCTTATGACGACGGTGGAGATTACTACTACGATGCACACTACGATGATGCCGGAGAGTCTGTCGATAATAGCTCCTACAAGGGTGATTCCCCTTCGTCCTCTGAGGGTGATGGATCCCAACTTGACAAAGAGTATCCCCAAGAAGAGCTTGAATCCAACTCTGACGAAGCAACCTGCTCCAATTATGGGTCCTCCGATGGCAGCTTGCATGAGGAACCAGAGTCCAGTAATAATGCACGTTCTTCGAGTCCCAGTGATGGACCGTATCGCTCGTCTTCATGGGGCGAATATAGCTACGAGAGCTCAGGGGAAAACCGTGAGGTTCGTTCAATGGTCGCCTCGCGCAGTCGACTTGTTATTTAACTTAAATACCCGGCTGTGCTATATAAGCTGTGGCCTATATTTAACAGCTAACTTCCATTTCTTCTTTATTATTCCAATTAATTTAATTAACTACTAGTAACGTTGATATCTATCCCACCCTGCCAGGGGGAGCACTACTGCGTTCGTGACTATGGGCCAGGAGCTGGCAACAGCTACCACTACTCTAACAAGTTAGTTATAACTTTTAAAATCCTGCTTCTGTGCCTACGTCTGGTTTTTTTTCCTTTCATTTTGTGAACTAACCCACTCCATCTCTATGGTTCATACTACTACAAGAATCCGGATGGCAGTGAATACTACAATGATGGCAATGGATTCTCCCACTATACTCCCGCAGAGAAGTCAAAGTGAACAACTCCGAGTCGGGTTCTCCAATTTACACTTTCGGGATATACATTTCTAAAGATTGTAGCCTAAACTATGGCTGGTTTATTTCCTTGCGCCTTACGGAGTTTGCTAATTTATTCAACATTTTTTATGAGTTTACACCAAGGTGGGCTAATATGAGGAAAGGCGGAAGGGGGGGGAATTCAGAGGCAGAGTCAACCGTGGACTGATATAATTATACCCCCTAATTTTGTTAACATAACGGTCCAGCGTTTCCAACAGCCAAGCAGCTGTGACATTTCAACTTGATACTTTTATAAATTAGACAGCACATCTATGTAGTGAATAATATATATTTATTCAAATCATAATGAGCTGCGGGAATATGACTGAGTAAGACATAGTACAAGAAAATATAGCATTAAAATATCCAATTACATACTTAAATTGACAAGAATAATTGAGCAATGACTGACACTTTATTTTTAAAAGTGTTTCCAAGTGTCAATCTGTGTAACTACGCACCTTGCCTGATGGTAAATAGTGACTGTGGTAAATTGTCGATGAGGTGTATTGAACACGTCAATCGCTGGGATCACTGGGCTCACTGGGCAAACGGCCAATAGGTCTGACAGCAACGACATTGTCCGCTTCATTGTCCGCTTGAACGCCATCGAGCCCCGCCAGCACTGAGCCATGATATCTTCCCGCCGCCTCCGGGCAAGTTCCCTTTTCGAAGACATCATAATTTAAATCCATACGATAAAGTTCAAGATCGGCACCATCAGCTGTGTCCGTCACGACTCTCCCACCAGCAAAAATGGTGCATTCTGGGGAATGCCAGTATACACGGTGGCCCTGTGCGGAAAATAGAGGTTTGGATAGGTCCGAGTATGACTTTTTAGAGCGCGTCTTAGGCCTCTTAGGAGCAGGGCGGTTATTCATTTTAGGTCTGATTTGAATATCTGCAGCGCTCTTATGTTCCCAAACAGCGTGCGTGCGCGACCATATCGAAAATCTTGGTCGAATTTGACCGACGATAAAGGTCAAGGATGAGAATTGGGCCAACAGGTTGGTTTTTTTTTCAACCCAGAAGCGGCGGAAGAGGCGTTTAGCGGATTCATGCTTCAGTACTGGCTGTATCGGAGCTGATGTATCACAAATACCCAGCTCAAAATGAACGAAGAGATTTTCAAGGTAGGGGAAGCCCCGTCCCAGGGCGACAAAGATTTCGTAGGGCTTCCCATTTCATAGCAGGTTAGCTGGGGAAAAAAAGCCGATATGAAGAGAGGATAGGACAAAATTTAAGGGTAGGGTTTCTTCATTACTGACCCATGATCCATTCCGGTATACATCAATGTATAAATCCTTAATTTTCGGACAATTTTGGCTAAGAAGTTGGAGGTCTTCCGCGGATAAAACAGGACGTATTTCACCCGAGTAGCGGGATTCAGCCGTATGCATATGTAAGTCCGATAAGTTTCGATGCCCCATGAGAGCCTCTACGGAGGCGGAGTAGCCTTCGAAAATAATTATTTCCAAGGAGCTAAAGGAGCGGAGGAATTTATCAACATTATCATCAAATTGGCCAGGATACTCTATTTGATCGGGATAACGCATAAGCTCGAGTTTCCGCAAATTCTGCACGCGGCCAATCAACTTTGGCAGAATCGGCTCTATAGAAGAAGACATAAGGCTAAGGTTCCAGAGACATTGCCATTGAAGATTATCACTCCAATAGGGCCATTCTTCATCCGATATATAGTAGTCGTCTAATTTCAGTTCTTCTAATGGTGGAAACTTGCCCTTCAGCTTAGTTGAAAACTGTGTCAAAACATCATCTAGTGGGGAAAGAACACAACCACCATGGTGCGTATGAATACTCAGGGTAAGAGACCGCAGGTTCGGACAAGACATGACGACCTCCTGCGCTGCAAGGACAGGTTCCTTTGTCATCCGTGGACCGATTAAATCAGAGTGTAACCTAAAATCAAGTGCTTCAAGGCACTTGCTTCCGCAGAGGCGATCAAGTTGAATGCAGTTTTCGTCTACCACATGCAACATAGGCTTTGCCTGATGTCGGCCAAGGCTGTCGAGAATGATCTGCGGAATATCTTCGTACATGATCCACCTGTAGTTATATTAGCTATAGAAGTTATAGTTAACCTAGAAGGCTTCAGAATTGTTCTCCTCACGCAAATGTACGGAGGTTTGGGAATCCTGAGATTGTTCTGGCGACATCATCTCCCCCAAAGTCCTCCAAATTTGGCTTTGAAAGAAGGTCCGGTGATTTCTGGCAATGCCATGGACTCTTTTTATAGGTGTTTAGATGCCATCTAAAACGGAGATTCCGTACATAAGGCCCGATATTGGTACAGATACAATCCCACTCAGAACGATCGTACATGTACAAGCGCTGGTCGCTTCCCCCGTTACTTTTTGTCCGCAGTGGCAGGCGTATAGATTGGAAGATAAAGGGCCTGGTTAAGCGCCGCACTGATTTGCATGTCAAAGACAGATTGTGCAGATCCCCACGGCTGTTGAGAATAACCTGTGTCACTTAGTCAACCGCGGGAGAACACAAAGATTGATAGCAGCGTACATACAAACTCAACCACCTCAAGGAATACCCCGCTGTCCAAACTATCGAGACCTGTCAACGAACAATCGACCTTCACCTTGGCCATGTCAATAGGCGTGCTGAACTGCTGCTGTCTTTCAGCGCTTGAGTATGCCGTCCACCGCCCTAAATGAACAAAGCTGAAGATGAACTCTAAGTAGTAAATCCGGCGTCCACTTCCTACGAGTTGATATTAATTTGGCGGAAAGTCGACCATTTTTATGGTAGTGCGTGAGCCAGGCAGATATGAAAAAAAGTAAATCCCTTCATCCTAAGCGATTGTTGCGTAGCATTATTGGACTAAACTAGATTCCTAGTCATATCGGAATTGGTGATATCTCCTATCTGCTAAACCTGTCTTTCAAAGTCCAAACAAACTCGCAACACAATACTAGTAGTTATTATCAACCTGCTGCTTATTATGTGGCAGTGACTCCATGATTTCAAGACTGGTAGCAATACCTAGGGATGTTGACTCGCCCTTAGAGGCGCAGCCAGCAAGATGTCAGGATACCCGGCGTATCCAAATACCTCATCCCCTGATGGCTATGACTTGGAGTATAAGAGTGAATATCAATTCTGATCAGCACAAATATGCACGGGCATGGGGGGGGGGGGGGTTAACTAGGCAATTTTCTCCCACAAGCGGCGACTCCGAACCCGAACAACCCCTCCAATCACGCTAAATTCAGCGCGAAAACAACGAAAATTAATGCAGTGGATAATATTTTATTATTATTATTCCTGTCCTTCGCCAAGCGGATATGTCTTGATTGTTGTCCTGCGCTCAGTGAGCCTAAAAACTAATCCTAGCATGTAGATGCTTGATATGTCCCTGGTCAGGCCTTTCGTCGAATGCTTCGCCTCGTTGATTGACCTTGTGACAATATGTTCGCCTGTGGTAGTGTGCATTCTAGTCAACGATTTTCTCCCCTGCACTGATGCGCTCATTTGCTGATTGGCCCCAATGGTGGATAGACCATATGTACGCTGTAGTAGACCTTGGCGGGCAGACTGCCCAGACTCCAATTTCACCGCTGCGGCTCAAAGAACGCCCTGGAAAACGTGACCCCAGATAAAAGGGCGAATGTTTCTAGAAGGATGGCTCCCAATCTCCTCCTCCTCCTCTGCATCATTGAATTGAAGATCTATCACGATTTCGCGGGCATTTCATTGTGATCCAACTACCCCACAGCAAAAATCCCTCTCGCGGATTGCATTGAAAGATGTTTTTGAGAGCTTCATCACTATTTCTTGCGTTATTGCTTATCGCGTCTGCGTCTACATCTGCATCTGCATCTGCATCTGCCAGATTTCGATCACGGTCAGAGCTCAAAATCCCTTTTGGCGAAGCGGGGCCATGCAGCATCAAAACTGAAGATTCCTATGGTGGGCATTCTCATGCTAAATTATTTCTTTCCAGCTTGTACGGAACATGCTAACCCACCTTCGGCTGCTGTTACAGTGTCTGTGTTTAAATGTGAAAAGGATATATGCCTGTCAAGTCCCGTGCTTGAGGATGCTGGCTGTTGCGAACCAGATGGATGCTCCTGGCACAAGTCTTGCATTCCATACGATTCCGTCGAAGGACATTCTTCCGATGGGGCATCGGATAGGATTCTCTCCTGGTACGATGATGCATTCTCACATTGTCTATCATCCCATTCCAAGTCTTTGGTCTTGTCATTTTTATATTTAAGAGCGGGACTTCATGTACTAAACTAACTCTCATTTGTGAAGCTCCGATCCAACCCGCCAATACTGTCAATTTGCCACATTCAGAAAGGAGTCCGCCCCCGAATCGGGATATTCTCTGGGAATATGCACCTCGAACCCCCATCAACCTGACCTCAGAATCGATCTGCTTCCAGTCAACTCAGGATCTATAGTTTCTCAGCCCCTCGAAGACGACCACAGTTACCAGCTCAGAATACGAGCAATGTCTCACAAACTTTCGAAGCGAGCAACTGGAACATCATCTAGAAATGCCGCAGTTGTAGGGGGTCTTGTAGCTTTCTGGCTACTTGTTCTCTTACTCTGCTTGTGTGTGGCCCGCAACAAACGAGCTCAGAATCAAGTGGTGCCGGTGCCAACTGGTAATAATAATACGGCGGTTTATGTCATGACTCCTCAGTCCCAGCCGCCTGGCGTCCAGTACCCTTCCCTGGCTTATATTTACCCCCCGGGCCAAGCACCGGAAGGCCAAACCCAAACCGTATACATTCAGGGCCCACCTCCACCCGGGACCCAACCCATCCAATTATCGCAATCGCCTGGCCCCTTTCCGCAACCACATCCGTCATATCCCCAGCCACCACCAGCATACCAGAAGTGAAAACGAAAGAATAAAACCGACTAGGCTGTGAGGCGATATCCATGGATGAGTCCAGTAAATAATTATGGCGGCGTCCAACTTGCTTTTTTTAGGGCGTTCTTTGGACTTTTATGTATTTATTAATTTATTTTGGGTCGAGGGTGTGCTTGTGATGTATATTCTAGCTCACATTGCGGATGATTTATACGACGATATAATAATATGTGCATTCTATGATCTCCTATCTCTAAGAAACGGGAGCTAGCAGACAGCGGAAAGTGGCATTCAGTATTCCTTGTTCCACCATGACTTGATTTGATTTTATTATTTCCATTTACATACTGTACATGTACATGTACCATTTATATCCATTACAGCGTAATTGAACATATTTTATTAGCACCGCCGGGAGGTTTATGAAGCTTACCCATCCGATCTACCATATATTCTGGCAGGGACAGACTCCTCGTCGATAGATAGGAAATCTCGCCGAAGTAAAGGGCGGAATTGAGGCCCTTCTCCGGAATCCCCACCACCCTACCTCGGTAATCATTGAGCTGGCGCTTAGTACGACCTAGAGGCTAGCAACTGAGGTCTGTGTTGAACTAACAGCTCCAATGGAAACCCTGAAAGACAAACATAGAGCTACCATTCAAGGCTTGATTCCTACCTCATCCTGTAAAGCAATACCTAAATTCAAACAATCAGTTATCCAAAATGTCTTCATTCACTACCCCTCCTCCACAATCCTCAATATATCTCCTGGCATACCCAGCCCCAGGTGTACTTCTGGTCACCATTAACCGTGCCAGGCACATGAACGCGATCCCTTACCAAGGGCATTGGGATTTACACACGCTCTGGACATGGTTCGACGATGAACACACCTTGCAAATTGGAATCGTAACCGGTGCTGGCGATAAATCATTCTGCGCTGGTCAAGACCTGCTTGAAATCGAAAGAAATAGCAAAAGTCCGCCAACGCAGGCGGCACCACTGAAAGGACACCCACCGTCCGGGTTTGCTGGTCTTAGCCAGCGAAAGGGCAAAAAGCCCGTAATTGCTGCTGTGAATGGATTCGCATTCGGAGGTGGCTTTGAGATATGTCTGAATTGGTGAGGGCATACGATCATTCCTGAGGCAATGATTTAGGGGCATACAATTCCGCAGTTCCCAGCTGATACATTATCTATTACTATATGTAGTGACTTGGTAATTGCCTCCCCTAAGGCCAAATTTGCTCTACCAGAAGCAAAACGTGGCGTGTATGCAGCCGCAGGTGGCTTGCCTCGCATTGTGCACATTGCCGGGCTACAGGTCGCATCGGAAATCGCACTTACCGGCAGAGCTATATCCGCCGAAGAAGCAAAGGCGTGGCAGCTGATCAATCGGATTTCGAAAACGCATGAGTCACTCATGGACGAGGCATTGTCATTGGCGAAGGAAATTTCACAGCTGAGTCCAGATGCAATTATTGTAACTAGAGCTGGTTTGAGAGAGGCGTGGGAGGTTGGTGATGTGTCGAAAGCTGTCCGCAATACGCATGAGATATATTCAAAGAATTTGTTTGAGGGTCAGAACCTACGTGAAGGTAAGTTTCATGCATGCATCACCGTTGAATTGGTTTCATATTCAAGTTGAATTCCCCCCATGTTTTCTGGATTGTTTTTTTTAACCCCCCCTATCGTCGCACTACAATCATGGTATGAATCTTAAAGCTAACAGTCTTGAATCGCAGGTCTTGCTGCTTTCCGGGAAAAACGACAACCTAAATGGGTCAAACCAAATCTATAAAAAAAACAGGCCAAATTTATGCTCATGGTTAATAGCTTAATCTGTTACTAGGTGTTTCGCGATTGCTTTCTCTGTGATTCTTGGATATACATTTTTATCAAATCATAAAAATCCCAAATATCCCATACATATCTTTTCATTCATAATTTCATCCCATTAACTCACAGCGAAACCTTCTTGAGGTTTTGAGTGTTGACCGAATGTATGTATTTTTTGTATACCTATTGCCGAGGTAAAGTATTATTACAGGATAAATTACCGGCTTTCGGTTACTCTCCCACATTCTGCCGAGCCCGACGAGTCGATGGGTTGAAGCTCCCGATGAAGCACTGCTTGGGGAAATATACGGAGTATAGGGTGTAAACAGAGTACACCGGCATTATGCTTGGACGATGCTTAATCTTTCAACTCCACAGTTTGGCTGTATCGATGGCTGGCAAACTCCGCGGTAACGGCAATTTAGGAACGGACTGCCGAACCAAGTTGGCGTATTTCGGCTTCCTCAAAACATCTTGAGGGGTTTAGAAAATGGTGTGAGCTTTCTTAAATCTCTTGGTTTGCAATTTTCAACTTGCTTTGGGGATATCAATCCGTCTAGATATTCATCATTTGCACTCTGAAATCAATTAGTCGACTCCGACGGAACACTGCAATGGCTCCAAAGATTAAAACACAGCTCACAGAGCTGCTGGGCATCCAGCATCCGATAATTCTGGCAGGTCAGTATTGAAATCCCTCTTCAAGGGTCTATTGCCGCGGTATTCCGTAGCTAACGGCAGATACAATAGGTATGGCCAGAACCTCATCTGGTGCTCTGGCAGCCGCAGTGTCCAATGCTGGTGGACTAGGCGTTATTGGCGGCCTAGGATACACTCCCAAACATCTTCAAGATATCATCGATGATCTCAAATCCAACCTAAGGGACCCTTCATTACCGTTCGGTGTTGACCTTGCCATCCCAAAACTTGGGGACGGGGCCCGGAAGACAAATTACGATTACACGTCGGGACAGCTTGATGCATTGATTGACATAACAATCAACAGCGGTGCCAAATTCTTTGTGTCCGCTGTCGGCGTCCCACCGCCACATGTTATCAAGAAACTGCACGATGCTGGAATTCTGATTATGAATATGGTTGGTGCACCGAAACACGCTAAAAAGGCTCTTGAGGCTGGAGTGGATATGGTCTGTGCTCAGGGAGGCGAAGGAGGCGGCCATACGGGATCTATTGCGACATCCATTCTAGTACCTGCTGTGTGCGATATTGCGAAGAACTATATCTCACCTTTGACGGGTAAACCGGCAATGGTTATTGCAGCTGGTGGAATCCGCGATGGACGATCATTGGCAGCCGCTTTAATGCAAGGGGCACAGGGCGTTTGGGTTGGGACGCGATTTGTGGCTTCTGTGGAAGCTGGTTGCTCCGAAGCCCACAAGGATGAAGTTGTTACAGCTACTTTTGACGATACTGTTCGGACTCTTGTTGTTAGTGGGAGACCAATGAGGGTCAAAGCAAACGAATATATCAAGAGGTGGGAACGGCAGCCCGAGAAAATCCTAGCTCTTACGGACGACGGCATCATTCCGTATGAGAAGGATATGGAGGATGGAGTTGAGGATGCTGATCGTCCATTTTTGATGGGCCAGGTGGCTGCAGTTATTGACAAAATTCAGCCGGCTGCAGAGATTGTGGATGAGATGGTTTCTGGGGCGTATGAGATGTTAAGAAGGGGTTCGGAGTATGCTGGAATAACGGCCGCAAAGTTATAGATAGTTTTCACCGTCATAGAGTTCGTTTATTTGTTTTCGTAATAAATAGGGCATTCGTGTATGTTACATATTTGCGAGGTTGGCAAAGAATCACCACTCAACTTTCCCCGCATTCTCTCAGGCTTTATGCTCGTTTAGAATGGGTATATTACTCGTTCATTATTACTATATTAGAGAAGAATACGAATACAGTCAGAAACATTTTCAAAACAATAAGACCACCACTAGCCTAGCTTATAAGTCTTCCGTTTCCTCCTACCTCTACTTTCTCTAGAAACGATTGGATATGTTACATAGGAGGGAGAATACACTTCAAGACTATGCTTTGAGAAATCGGCTGGAAAGAATTAAACGCGACAATACTCTGAACTCTCCCACTTGTTGAATGGGATACACGATACTCCAGAAAAAGTTCATGTCTACCCACGCAACCGAGACTGGGAATTCCAGTGACGCCAAACGGCTGGTTCTAGGAAGCAACAATCCCAACATCGAGCATCCCGCCTCTATCAACAGGCCGATGTTCAGCGAAGACTGGGAGATTACATCAAGTAGCGGGTGTCAAATCTCAGACCACATGATGAACGAGCCGCCTCCAAGCAAACCATTCCAGATAATCATGATTGGTGCCAGGGGGGGCAGGCATTGACTTCTTGCACCACGCCTTACATAAGTTCAAGCATTCAGATAATGTCGAATTCATCTGTTATGAGAAGAACCGTGACGTGGGCGGGACGTGGTTGGAGAATCGATATCCCGGGTGTGCTTGCGATGTACCAAGTGCCAGTTACCAGTTTGGTTGGCGGCCGAACCCGAACTAGACGCAGTATTAAAGCCCGGCCAGGGAAATCTGGCAGTATATGAGGGATATTGTGGATGAGGGGGGAATGATGAGGTATATCCGGTTGCGGACTAAGGTTACTCGGGCGGAATGGCATGAAGATAGGTCAAAGTGGATGGTGCGTGTAGAGGAACGTGATGAGGATAAAAAGGTGGTAAGGGAATGGGATGACGAGTGTGATTTTCTGTTGAATGGGAACGGGGTCCTCAATTATGTCGTGGCTCCACCATGGTATATCATCATGTCTTATACTTGGTTAACCTGCAGTATAATGCCTGGAAATGGCCTGATATTCCTGGATTGATGTCGTCCAAAGGCCGGCTTTTCCACACAGCCAAATACGAAGAAGGGTTCGATTTGAAAGGAAAAGGAGTAGCGGTTATTGTATCGGGCAGTTCAGGGGTTCAAACTGTTACAGCAGTTTATAAAGACGCTTCTAGAGTATATACGTGGGTGAGAATCCCGACGTGGATCACCGCTGGGTTTGGGGGGAAATTTGTTAGACCAGATAGAGGAAATTCCGAATGTTTGTCGGCCTCAAAAAGCCATTTCCTTTCATAAAATTCATTCCAAATTCTGACATGACACTTCTAGACACCGAAGAACAAAAGGAGGAATGGAGAAGGGACCCCGAAAAGTATAGGGAATATCGCAAAATGATTGAGGATGAGCTGAACAGGCGGTTTCGATTTGCTCTGAGGAACAGCAAGGAATCAGACGAGTCCAATGCAGTGAGTGCAAAACCGGGCTTATGTCTCTGAGACATTTTCAAACTAACCGCCTTCTATATAGTTTGCCTATAATGAAATGACAACCAAGCTAGGAATTAACCAATACCTTAAGGAGAAAATAATACCCAAGAATTTTAATGCCGACGTCCCATGCCAGGAAACGGGTATCTTGAAGCACTCATCGGCGAGAAAACAGCTTGCTATACTGAGTCAATTGGTGGGATTACACTGAACGGGTTTTTAACAGCATATGGTATTGAAGTCGATGTCGATGTTATCATCTGTGCAACAAGTTTCGGCACATCATTTCGGCCCCGATTCCCTATAATCAATCTAGATAAGGTTGATATAGCCACGCACTGGAAGAAGAATCCCGAGAGCTATATCGCAATCAGTGTTTCAAACGTGCCAAATTACTTCATGTATAGCGATCCGTACAGTCCAGTTGCGCAGGGGTCCCTCTTACAACCACAAACGCTTTTCACAAATCATTTCCTTCAAATAATCCGGAAAATGCGTAAATAACATACCCGGCGTCTCAGCCTGAAAGAGAGTGCAGTTAAGGACTTTTGCAAACATGCATCTGTGTATCTACGTCGTACATGTTGGGCAGATCCTTGCAGCAGCTGGTTCAAACAAGGTCGGAAAGATGGCAATGTCGTGATGTGGCCAGGGAATAGATTGGCCTTTTTTGATATTCTGAAGGAGCCCAAGTATGAAGATTATGAGATCAAATATTGGGGTCAGAACCGTTGGGCTTTTCTTGGGAATGGCTTCACGACGGAGGGATTCGATGGGAGCGATACGAGCAAGTGTTTGAACTGTAAGTTATATCCGGAGCCGATTACTGAAGGGAATGGGGAATCAATAAAGAATTCTTTGAAAAACGCCGGGCGGTCAATCCATTGCGGAAGAGAGAGAGCCCAATGGAGGCTGGGATAGCGATTGAAGTCATATAAATACATCAAAAGTTCAAAATCCTAAGCGATTATGAATTAACAGGTGTATCCGTCATTATCTCTCAATTTGTAAGCTGGGATATGAAAATATTAAGTAAAATCATAGTCAACATGACAGACAGCCGACTCAAAATCCATTAGCCATAAAAGGATCGAAATCAGGGAGATATCCTAGATTTGGATCCTCGAAACCATACTCTTGGAATAGGGACTCCCAGCTATTCTGTTCAATCAACTCGAGTTAGCAAAAGTCAAAAAATATTGTTCAAGTGGATATTGATAACACATACTGTGTCTGAAATATCAGGAACCGTGAAGAACTCTGGAGCGACTGCAGAGTGTGGTGTGGGTGCGGTATAGTTGGTAGACGAAGTTTGGCCTCAGGTGTGTATGTAGCGGTACCGCTCCCTGCTCCACTTTTCGGATCCGGGGAAATAGTTTGCGGAGGAGTGTAGTCCAATGAATCAAACTGCTTCGGCGGAGACATACTACCATCTGGTCCACCATCTTGTTCGGAACGAAGCTTCTAGAGTACAACTGCAAATACTTGATGAAACTTTCCCCCTTCCTCCGTGGTATCTCCAAGATTCATCCAAGTATCCCAGGCACCTTTTTATCTTCCTCATCCGTTCCACTCGGCTAATACCAATCAAGGTGTCGTCAGCCTCAATGGAATCAGACTGCTTATCTCCATCCTGTTGCAGATCAAGGCAAACGATCATTATTGCAGGTCGGAACGAAGAGCTAGGTACTGGCGCGAGGACCATCGGCTCTAAGTGGTGGCCAGGTCTCAAAAAGTTTCTGTTCGTTCGAAATATCGATGAACTTAGAAAAAAGTCAATGAAATTCCATGCATGAGAAATGATGAATTTGAGCAATTGGGTGTCTGATTGGGGCAATCTTTCATGTTCAGTACTTACTTCGCAGTAGAGGACCAAGTTGAGAGCCTGAGCTCTCTCTCATGAACTAGTTAGTGCCTTGCACTCAACTGCATGGCGTTCTCAGTAGAGGGCAATTTAGTAGAGAGAACCTTGAAAGTCTTGCAGCCATCTTTCGCAGCCAGTGATGATTTAGCTAGTGGATACCAAAGGCTCTCAGAGAGGCATCTTTGGTGTTTAATCAACCACTTTCCCTGTCAATCCCTCAGGAAAGTTTGGAGGCCGGTGTTTTCATATATTCTGAAAAGTCAGCTCTAAGTTCTAACTATTCGTGAGGTTTCCACTTTTGCGGGGCAAGTCTAATTCTCTAGAAAGCAATACAACAGTAAAATTTGACTCAAGTCTTCAATTAACATCTGAAGTCAGGATATGTACTCCGTAGAAGCATCGAGATGAGCAAAATGACCATTTCAAAAAATAAAAGTTTAAATAAGTAAAGCAAAATGAAAAAGGAAAAAAAGATATATAGTCACAATATAGGGTCTTGCCGCGACTCGAACGCGGGGCCTCTCGCAAACAAGATGCTTTAGGGTGAACCCTAAGCGAGAATCATACCACTAGACCACAAGACCCTTTTTGGTTGGTAAGCTTCTGCTTCCTTTGCCCTATGTTGCTATCTTGATGTTTCGGGGCTTTAATTCTCTCAGTTCCTATCAACAGAGCAACCAAATGCAGAGTTTATGTATATGAGTGTTTATGTTTGATTTCAACGAACAGATATTAAATAATCAATTGAGTTTTCTCTTCGGTCATTTATGAAATGGGTTGTTGCGATTTGATTTTCATACTCTGGCTGAAAGGCATTGGAGGATAACTATATATTTCATCTTGTGTTGCATTGAATCAACTCATCGTGACATAACATACAACACAGAAGGCAAAAACAGAGCAAAAGCTATAGCCGGAATTGAAATGGAAACTTGAGAAGCGCCCAATGGTTCGTGGAGATACTCTATGATCAGCAAGGCTGCGATGGCGCAGGGTCACTGTTAGCATTCACACTCAAAATCAACACAACCTTGGAAATATTAGGATCCAATTGAAGCCAAGCCACCAAATATCTCTAAACTTCCCCGCTATTACGGATGGCCTAGCTGCATAACCGTCCAGCGGTTCTTCCTTAAAAATTTAACTCCGACCCGCCAAGGACTTTCCCTCAATTGAACGAGTGGGGTTCTACTCGGGGTTCAAGACCAGGGAGCAGGTATGAGACTTTGAGAAGAATGAAACTGTTTAAAATCGCGGAACGGACGCAACAGGTCAGGCCGCCCAAAGAGCCACGTTAGGTGGCGCATACGGTTTGCAGATCCCCAACAGCTATTCAACCAATTGGCGGAATATATCAACCATTCTTCTGGAATCCACCAAACAGCCATCCCCGACACTGATGAATCGTCTTGCTGTAACATTCGATTTTGACATCCCAGGGGCAGTATGGATGACTACAGATGAAATTCATCATATGCTCGAGGCTTGAATCCATTTCTTCACTTGACTCGAAATTGAAGTGAATTTTCTTCCATGGCCATGCCCCATGAATCACTCAAACATACACAGTAAGAGCGAAGCGCCACAAAGAAACCAACATCTTCTGCGGATGGTCGCCGTAGCAGAGGAATGATGGAGATGGAGAACTGGAAGCCCGTTCTATTCGGGGGGGTACCAGTGTTCGCCCTGGCTGGAGTTCGGGCACATTTAGCATACTATTCATTCATGACTCGAGAAGCCTGGACGTCAAATCAAGCCAAAGTACTGAAGATGCTAAAAGTGCCTCACCTTTAGGCTCCACGTTCCAGACGGGGTGAGCGTCGGGGCCCCAGCAAAATGCCGGCAGACAACATGCAGGTCGGTCGGCGATTGACCAGAGTTGGACACGATTCAAACGACCCGCTCGATCGGGCTAAAAAGGCGGGGTTCAAATGCAGACCCCCCAGCATCTGCCGGGTACAAAAATAAGCTTGAGTTTACCGAGGCGACTAGCCTAACTAGGGCTGGTCTGGTTGCTTCAACATGAAGTCATTCAATCATTTTTGAGCGCACGATCTTCACACTCCAAGTTCACGGATACTTTTGTTTCAAGCTGGGATGAAAGGAGCGCGTGTGGAGTTTACCAAGGCAAGGTTTCCCTACTGAATGAAAAGCCACGAGCAGTCAACGTCATACAACAAGAACACGGTCCTGTGGTCTAGTGGTATGATTCTCGCTTTGGGTTCCTCACAACCTAAATTGGCCTGCGAGAGGCCCCGCGTTCGAATCGCGGCAGGACCCCATAATATTTCATTTTTTTCATCTTTTTCCCTCGTAATTCAACCCCCTTTTATTTTTCTTATCCACCTAACCTGAACAACGCCCACAAATTCCCACCCACACACACAATTTACTTTGTCTTTTTATCAAACATCCCCGCCCGCCTCAAACGATCAGTCGTTCGGCCTTGGCGACTTCTATCAATTCCAGGTCTTGTGGTCTAGTGGTATGATTCTCGCTTAGGGTTCACTCTAAAGCAAATGTTTGCGAGAGGCCCCGCGTTCGAGTCGCGGCAAGACCCTGATATTGCGATGTCTTTTTGCTAGAGAGGCGCAAATTTTTGCTGCTGGATTTAGTTCAATTGATTGATGGATTCATTGACTATGAGATGGGTAGTTGGAAACGCTGATATCGGGTATTTGTGACTATGTTATACCAATGGGCACCTGGGAGATGTATGTTCCAGTTCCTTGAACTGACAATGCCGGTTTCAATTGACTCTGTTAAGATACAAACAAGATAGTATGGATTAAACCAAGCTTCAAAATGTCTTGGGAAGATGGTCGGCCTGTCTGGGGTTTGCACTGCAAATGCCTCCCTGTTCAGGTTGTTGCATCATCTGCGGGTATCAAGACGACAGCTATCAGACCCAATTTTCCCCTCGAATGGGATATGGGTTGCCTCTGCCCGTTAACAACAGAAGGAAATCTTCAGTGCCCATATCATAGCGCAAGGGAAATCCATCTGACACCATTTCCCACACATCTTCACACCCCTTTCTTGGGCACCAACCCCTCCCCCCTCGCCTTCAGCACCGCCTTCGTCTTCTCATCCCTCTCCCGCACACTCAACCCAGCAGACAGTCCATATACCTCCTCCGTCTCCCTAAACACCTCATCCTCCCATCCCTCTCCCTTCCCAAAGCCAATATCCCCCTGATCCTCCCAACAAGCCTGAACCGTCCCCCCAATCTTCTCAAAGAAAGCCCTCAGTCCCCCTTCCCCGCCGCCCATATGATACGACTTAAACGGCCCCGCAACCGTCCACCGCGGCCCCATAGAGTTCTCAACAATGGCATCCAACTCCGCCACCCCAACCACCCCTTCCTGCACTAGATGCACCGCCTCCCGCAGTAGCGCATATGCAAGCCGATTCGCCACAAACCCCGTCGTCTCCCGCTTCAACAGCACTGGCGCCCGTTTCAGCGCTTTCCAATACGCAAGGGTGCGCTCGATCAAGTTTGGCGGTGTAGCTGGTGACGGGACGAGTTCTAGCAACGGCATGATGTGCGGGGGGTTATAAGGGTGGACGACGATTAGGCGGGATTTATCGCGCATGTGGATTGCCTGGGTGGAGGCGGGGATGCCGGAGGTGCTAGACCAGAAGAGGGCGTGCGCGGGTGCGTGCGTTTCTATCTGTGGCCAGATGGATTGTTTGAAGGTGGGGGTTTCCGGGCCTTGTTCTTGGATTATGTCGGCGGAAGAGACGGCGGTGGGAAGGTCTGGGGCGAGAGTGAGGCGGTGGGAGGAGAGGAGGGCGGGGAGGGTGTGGGTTGCGGAGAGGGTGGATAGGTAGCCTGGGTGTGTGGGATGTTAGATATGGCTGTAGTTATTTAATGGGTGTCTTGGTGGGCGGACCTGGCAGCGTCTCATCGATGTACGCCTTCAGATCAGGCCTGGTATCGTAGATCGTCACCTCGACATCAGGAGATTGTGTTAGATGCAACGCAGCAAAAGAGAGACCAATTGTGCCTGACCCGATGAGGGTGATGCGCGTTGGCTTCGGAAGCTTGTCGACAGACATGACTATAATTATTATATCTTGTCCTGTACTAATTAATACAACTGGGTAGATTTTGTGGGGGAGAGAAAAGAAAAGAAAAGAAAAGAAAAGAAAAGAACAAGGAGAACACAAATATATACAATAAATAAATATCTAGTCCAAGTTCTCCAGACCGCCTAGTTACATCATACAATATACGCGCCCATCCCACATCCGAGTCCACAGCTCTATTTCTGCCGAGGGGTACTGCAGTAGCCCTGTTGCTCGGGCCGCATGGTGGAGCAATAAGCCCGCCGAATCCTTGATTCCGAATATCTACTACAACGGGATGCATGCCGTGTAATCCCATCGTACATTACAATGAATGGTTCATAGCTTAGTCGCTGGAATAATATCCATGGATGCTGGGTCTATATCGCGAATATTGAGAGGCTTGTGTGCATGCAATCTGTAACTGCATGAACATGGACGAACCAGCCGCCCCTAAGGAATGACTTTGATATATATAGGAATTAGCCACAACATATTTTTCGAGATATGTTGTTCACCTTGACCATGATCCTTGTTTTTCTACCCCTTTTAATGTGGACAAATTGTCAATGATGTCTTGCTAAATATGTGTGTAATTCATACATTTTAATTTTTTATCTTTCAATGAGAAATGGGGGATCTTGGAGGTTGGGCAAATAATTGCAAGATATCTAATACATTGAAGTGATATAACTTTTCATTCAGAACTTCATTCGTGCGCAACCAATAAATAAACCCAGGAACAAAAAACCATGCAGAGCGTTTCTGTATATACTAATAATATCTTGTATTATAGCATGGTATAGTGTAGTAAGGTATAGGTAATTAGCAGGCTGTCCCCGTTCCGCATGCCATTAATAATTAAAACCTCGGTATCTCATACAAAAATCATAAAAAAGCAACAACGAAAAAAGCCACAAAAACGAGCAAAAAGGTACATGTATGCAAGCCATCTATTTGTTACCATAGTCAAAATAAAAATAAACGTGGTGTCATAAAATCATCTGGCGTCGTTAAGCGGGGTACTGGTGGAGAAAAGGGGACTTGATTGCAAGCGGGTGGGAGTGGTATAGAAGTAAGACAAGACCACAGACAAAAAAACAAAAAAACAAGAATGATAGATCTAAACAGGTAAGTAGAAGGTCCCGTTCGGGTGGGGTGTGATGTTTCTGTCCCTCTCTCTATTATATTAAGACAATATAAAAGTCTCAGGAGTCTGAAAGAGTAAAAAACAAAACAAAACAAAGCAGGGGAATAAGGCGCTCCAATTATAGTAATGGGATCAGGGGGTCAGTATTAATTGACTGAGGTTGAAATGATGCAATGAGGGAGTAGAAAGGAGGTGAGTTGGAGAACAGTTGTGTTGCGGTAGGGGGGGAATCATATATTTTCTTTAGTTAGTTCCAGGCGCAGTACCGATCAGCGACTTGGCCTCCTGGGGACTTAGGCCGAGAATGCGAACGAGGTAATCGATGCTATGCGATACAATTATTAGTAACCCTCCTGCTTCATTTTTCGCCAGACCCACTCCAATAGCAAAAAAAAAAAAGGAGAAATACATACCTAGCATCCGTCGCCAACCTCCGCTTCTCCTGCACAAACTCCTCCTGGCACGCCTCCCACACGTCCGTCCGCTTATCCGGGGAAATAGTCTTGATGCGCATCTTAAAAAACCCACTGACAGGGCGATGATCCGACACCTTAACCTCATGCCGGCGGTACTCAAGCTGCTTAATCTTCCCAACACCCCGATAAAGCAGCCGATCACACCACGCCGGCGACCGTTTCTTCTCGCTGGAATCGTACTGGTCGGAGCCGACGTCATATTTATACGTCGGCGCAAAGGTGATGGGCGCCTCGTTGAAGGAGCGGAGGCGGAAACCGGGGTTTTTGCGGCGGGAGGCGAGGAGTTGGTCGCGGTCGAGGAGTTTGGGGAGGTTGTGAGCCTTGACGGCTTCGATGACGGTGTTACGAGGCATGGAGTCGATGCGGTAGTTCAGGTCGCCGTTTAGGATGCAGATTTCGTGGTCGAGGATCATGGTGCCGTCGCCGCCACCAACGAAGAGGTCGATGCGGGATGAGTAGCTTGTTTCGGCGGGGAGGGAGCTACTTTCGAGAATTGCGGCGATGTCGTTGTTGCGGTGGGCGGTGTGCGATTGGCCAGCTGCTAGATGGCAGTTTACGAAGCAGAGAGAGCTGTCGTCGAGGATGAAGCGGAGGACGAGAGCACCCTGTTTGTCGAAATTTAATTTAGCTTGACGTCGGGGGAAAAAAAAAACGGGGTATTATATAGAAAGTGGACGAACCTTGTTGCCATGCAGCCCGCCCATTCCGCGCTTCACTTCTGCGGCGCTTATACTTCTGATCCTTTGGCGTTCTTCTTGTTTGATGAACACGCATGTGAATAGCCCGATGAGGTTTGAAGTGTGGAGGAGGACGTAGGGCTGATCGAGGGGCATTATATCATGAATGCAGGAAGCAAGATAATCCTTCCAAACACGATACTGCCGGCTCATGTGTTCCTTGTCTGCGCTATCCTTCTTCTTGCTGCCCATGAGGAAACTCTCTGTTGAAGTTTGTCAGTTGAAAAAGGAACACTGAAGATTAGTCGTTGAAGCGTGTGTTACTACTTACTCGCAGTGATCTTTTTGTTTTCAAGGTCCACAAGTTCTTGAAACCCAAAAACTAAAATATCCGGCGGATTTTCAGGGTGGACAACCTCCTGGATGAACTTGGTATCTCGCAAATTGCCCGGGACAGTTGCACCTGCGTTCCACGTGACAACGGAAGCGGTGATTTCACGGAACTGACAATAATCGACGTCCCTATTATGCATGCGGGTTTCTGAAAAGTAAAATTGAAAAGTTAGCATGCCGTTTCTACCAAAAAAAAGAAGAAAGTACAAACCAAGCCAGTCATCCTCCAGCATAGCATCCCAAAGCCGAATATAATTATCAACCCCAAGCGAAACAACCTGTAGCCGATTAACAGTCCAAACACTACTAGAATCCAGCACCAACCCGCACACCGCATGATCGTGCGCCTGCCAGTCCTTCTTAACCGTCCACGGCGTGGTAGAAGTGTCGTAGACATAGATCATCCCCGTTTTATAGCCTGCCCACAGATAATCACCTACCATCGCCAGGCAATTGATCTTATACAAGCTCACGTTCAACGTTGCTCGGCACGAGTAATCCTGGGCGGAGTAAATGGTAATTTTCCCATCTGCATGGCCGAGGTATACGAGGCCGCCGTCCTTGGGACTGGTGGTGCCTGACGTGACTTCGCCTGCATCTGACTTCCCCAACGGGCCCTTGAGGACTTGGAAATCGGCATCGTTAGAATTGGGCCGATAGACCCGCACTTCCTTGCCTGATGCGAGCCACAACAGGCCTCCCACAACCATCGAAAAGGTATGACCCTTCGCAACTCGATCGTATGGGTGGCTGTAGCTGTACTGCAGATTTGGCGCGCCCGATTCATCTGGAGGCCAGAGGAGTAATTTCCCGTCATCGTCAAGCGTCCAGAGTTCCTTTTTGTGACGGTAGATTTTAATAATTTCTCTCCGGGAGGGTGACGTCCGCGATGAAACAATCGACTGTGTTTGAATATCAACCTCATGAATTTCACCCGCATTCGTGCCCAGCCAAAGTAGCTTCCCTTCATCGTCCATTGTATTTCCCGGTTTAAACGCGATGGATAAACCTTTGATTGTTTCCCCATGGTTCAATCCTAGAATTTGCTCCCCGCTCACTAAGTCCCAGACTCGAGTAAAGTACCCCGTCGTGCATGCATAGTTGCCGCAAACGTCAAAAACTCGCGTGTCGTGTTTGGTATGAATACCCCTTGTTCCGTTTTTGAAAACTGGTGGGCGGCGGTTGGTATTGGAAAAATCAGGATAGTCTGTGCGAGGGATTGGCGCATCATCGAAGGGATACTCTGATTCATCTGACTCAGCACGGGCGGATCTACCCATCTGACGTTGGTTGGAAGCTGGGGACGACGAAAGGGATTCTACTGAGCGCATAGGTGACCGTGCAAACTGTGTAGGGGTAGGTGGTGGCTGGGCCTTGTTGCTGCTGGGTATTCGGCCAGCGATGGCAGCTGCATCTCTTTGAGGCGGAGGAGGGTAATATGTACCGGTTTCTGCGCTTCCTACACGTACGGAGGAGTTGGACGTGATAATAGGTCTGGAAAGCATATCAAAGGAGCGTCTGGACGTTAGGTCAGAGGAGGGCGATTGCACTTCCAGTCCTCCACCTCCAGTGGGTGGAGGAGCGGCCCGACGCGATATTCGAGGTTGGGCGCGGGGTGGTAGGCCCGGTCGATCCTCCGGATTATCACTGGTATAGTGCCTGTCTGTAGGTTCCTTCACGTTCCTTCGTTTTGAAGCGCCAGTGTCACTTCGCTTCACTGGAAGGGGTGGAGGGGACTGTTTAATCTCGCGAGTTAATACAGCTGATGCGTTTCTCGGGCCTGAAAAACCCAGATAATTGGCCTCAAGGGTCGCGGATCGACGAGGGTATCGAAATGGGGTAGGATCGGGGAAAGTGCTGCGAAGTGCGCGCTCAGCAGCGGGGTACGGTTGGGGAATACGATTCGAGGCATGCCCGTTGGTCGTTATGACACTTGGAGGAGTCTTTTCCGGACTATTTGGAGGGGTACTGAAGGGTGAGACAGCGCCATCGATTGGTATCCTCTCCGAAGCTGGTGCAAGAGAGTTGGGAGTTTCTAAACGAGAAATAGTGATGGGCTTTTTGGTGGCGGAAGGAATTTTGGGCTTTTCCGCTCTATTGACAGGAGGCGGGAGAGACGCAGCTTTAGAGCCGTTTTTAGTATCACGAGCTCTATCCTCCGCCCGACGGGGACTGCCGCTGGCTACTACCACGCCGGAGGAGTCGACTAAGGGGGTGCTTGGTCTGCTCGACGAACGACTCTGGCTGCTGGGCGGTCTTCGGGGTGGAGGAGGTTCGGGGACAGATAATTCGGGGACTGTCTGGGTTTCCCTAAGGCGATTCTCGGTGGCCGAAATGACATGTCTCTGGGAGCTAGCGCGGGGAGAATTGACAGTGACGACTGGGGTTTTCCACTGCGCGGATGAGACATTCATCGATACTGGTCTGGCCGCCGGTATCCGCCTTCCTGGCGACCCATCAGTGTTCCGATTCCGATTCCGAGCCGCAGCACCAGCATCATTATTCCTGGAAGTGTGAAGCCAGCCGGACGACGAGGGGGAATGAACATGAGCATGAGAGTGAGAGTGAGAGTGAGAAGAAGAAGACGACGACCAGTTCGAGGAGTCCGGGCGCGGGAGATCCAAGGAGGCACGGCCAGCCACGACGTTTGGGGTTTCTAGAAAAGTTGAGCGGGATTCGCGACTTGGTGTGGCGGAGTGATGCGACCTGGGTTTAAGGTGAGCAAGGTTTTCGAAGTGGGAGAGGAGGGAGGAAACGGGTTTCTATCAAAGCGGGATGGTCAGCATGAGGGTACAAGATAGAGTACGTTATGGCAGTTAAATCATACAATAGAGTCGTCGTCGGTGCCATTCCCATCATTGCCCTCATTGTTCCTAGGCTCCATGGCGGAGACCGCAAACGGCAACCTTTAGTTGCGGATGAAAACGCTCGACTGTATTATTCCGTCAACCATCTGTAGGGCGTGTGGTCGAGTAAGGAGTGACGTCGTGAGCAATGTTATTAAGATATAGACTGTCCAAGGCTCCAGGGCTCCGTAGGGCGGAAGGGGAAATCCCCAAAAATGGCGACTAAATGACTAGACTCGACTCAAAGCGAACCAACGGAGCTAGGAGTGACGCGGCCTGCAGACGGGCTAAGCTCGCCCAACCCGCGAGTACTAAATATTTCTCGCAACAGAACGGGGATTGTCCTGGGGGTTGAAGAGGAAAAGGAGTGGGTGGTTGAGTAATGGTTGAGGTTGTCGTTGAGATGAATGAAGTTGGTCTCTTTGTCCCGTGATCTGAGTTTGAAGATGGATACTTATATACAAGAAAAGAAGAGAATAAAAAGAATAAATATAAATATAAATAAATAAATATGTTGCTGTGGTATTCCTGGGTATTTATTAATCAATTCAGATATCTTATCCCCCGCGGTTATATTTATTTATTTATTTATTCTCAAATTAAATATCTAGTTATTTAGCCGGTGATCATGGCTGGTGCTTAATTAATTGCCCCCCCCGCCCGTGCCTGTGCCTGTGCCTGGATAAGATAAATACTTGGATATATTTATATATTTAAAATACATGGTTAGTTGTATTTCTTTCTCCTCATCTTTCTCCAGGAGGCAAAACCCTGCTAAGGATTTAAATACTTTAACACTTCTTTCATGCAGGAACATACATATATATATATATATATCCTTGTGAACTAATATAAATATACAAACAAAAAGAAAAATATATTGAGACATACCCCCCCCGCCTCTGTTACGTTTCTTTTGTCAGCCATATATACAGCCATGTGGTGAGTCTCATCCTCATCCTCCGCCTTACACCAAACCCATATATTCATATACATATCTACATATCTACATACTACGCTTGTCTCTATATTTAATTTATGACCCCCTGCTTATCCAACTCCCTTCGTTCAGCAAGCACGTCCTGAATGCCCAGGTCTCCATCCGCTCGCCATGCTGTGAGTTACAAAACATCCAGTTCCCCCCCTCTGCCATATCCCCGCCATATATCTCGATAAGCACACCCATCCTAATTACCCACTTTTTTATATATACTAGGCCGACGATGGTTTGACTGTGCAGAATGCCACCAGGAACAGGAGAATCATGAGTTGTTGCAGTCGTTTGATATGGTTGTTACCCCCCCTCCCCGCCTGGGCTCTCCGTCTTCCCCCAACCCCAACCCCGCGCCCTTTGCGGTGGTATATAATATTTCTGAAGGACGAATGTTCTGACTTAGCCCGGGCTTATTGCCTATTTTCTTTTGGGCTAGACATTCGCCTGCAAGAAGTGCAAGAAATGTTTCCGGAAGGATGCGCGCGAGTTCGAGGACAGGTATGCCTAACTTCAACCCCATTCAGACTCTGTGTATTCCCTACTAACTTTATTCATTGATATAGTGACGAATACTGCCCCCACTGCGATAACCATTTCGTCCTCGATGCCCTCACGCCCAAAGCAGCCCTGAAGGTCGAGGGAGAGGATGCCCGTGTTGATTCTAGGTGGGGAGACGACAATACCACCCACCCCTCTCTCTACACTTTTGATTTCTGGTATAATATTTAATATATATATATATGGCTAACGAATCGGGGTTTATTCATAGGATGCTGAAGGATGAGCGAGTACGGCCGGAAGAGGAGCGGACTATTTTCAACGTCAAGGATGCGCCTAATCGGCTTGGATAGGATGGAATAGGATGGGATACATTGGTCTAAATACTTGGTAGTTGGTAGTTGCTTGGAGGTTGTTTCATGACGATATGACGATATATTTTCCCCCTAATTTCAGCATCGCTTTTCTTTATTTGTCTTTGTCTTCTTTAAATGCAAATATACCATACGATATCAAAGACAGCAATCCCCACGATATTTGGCGGGCCTGGAAAAATAGAATTCTAGATCACGAGCCGGGAAAAAACAAAAAAAAAAA